>PVIH01004644.1:0-41214 GCA_004025045.1 Sigmodon hispidus
TATACAGGGATGGAAAAAAAATTCAGAGGGAAAGCTGAACACAAAGTAAATATATGTGTAGCAATCTTATTTGCATTATCACCCTTGATAAGTCATGCTTATGATTTTTATCTTCTTTATAGTTATTGTTAACTTTTCAGCATTTTAAATTCATTTTACTGTTTTTCTTGATAAATACAAAATAAATAAAGAAAAAAATGCATAAACCAATTTAAAAAAAAAGAATCAGAGTTGTTCTGTCCCATTAAGATTTTTGGTAAGATGTAGAATGTGAAGAAAATCTAAATTTGAAACTTAATTCTGTCTTTCAAATTACACAAAGTCCATATGGACTTGCTTCCAAAATAAAACTACAAAAGAGAAAAGAAAACTTAATTTAAATAAAAGTAGTTTAGAAAGATAACATTCAATAAATCAGGATTTGGATTTTATTTTAAAGAAAAAAATAAGTCTTCAATGGTGCTAAGTTCCAAATAGATGTGTTTTTTGAAAACAAATTTAGTTAAAGGACTTTATATTTGCTTATATTTAAATATAATAAATCTAAGCAAGATATCTAGAGCATGACAAATACTAAAGTATTAAAAACTACCATGAAATCAGATGTATTCCACATTCAGTAATTAGAAGAGTCTCTAAAGTTTATTAAAAATCATTTCCCTTAAGTACTCACTACTTAACCTTTGCTATGTCCTGAGCATCTCATTCTTTAGATCCATAAAAACTGACACCATATCTATTTTGCTATTTGGATATATTCTAAATGGTCTTTCTCTCTGATTTTATAGTTATCCTAAATTGAGAGTCATTATTCCTTTGGTTTTATTTCTCTTATCAATTCTTTGGCTTAGATTTTGGTGACCCAGCAACGCGTAGAGAAGAACTCAAAGCAGAACTGAAAGCATGAGTACAGTGGTTAAAATACATATAAGGGCTCTAACACCAAATACACATAACTCTAGAAAGATGATCATGGATTTTACATATTTTTCCATCTTTTAGAACAAAGAGCACTTGAGCTGCCATAATGAAACATTGTGAGAATGCTTTATTTATAGCATCATGGTATCACCTTTTCATATGCAATGTTAATATTCATTATTACTGCATGACTGTACCACTATACTCATAGATTCATAGCAGTGGTGGTTGCCTGCAAAATTCATGACAGTAAACACTATAGAGCATGGAGTGGGGAGATATTCATAATCTTTACCCCTAAATAAGAATCTATAGGACTGTTTGCTTTCTTAAATTCAGACCATCAGGGAAAACCTCTAAAAACCAGAATTCCCAAGTAAAATTTAGCTTACTGGACATCCCGTCTACAAATCCCACCACAATCCTAATTCCATCTCATTATCCTGTGACCTCAGAGGCTACCTGAGACCCACAGTATCCCAGCACCACACATCAATAGTGGGAGACTTCAATACCTCACTCTTGCCAATATATAGGTCTGTCAGACAGAAACCTAACAGAGAATTAAGGGATATAATAGATGTTATGACTCAAATGGACTTAATAGATATATAGAGGACTTTCCACCTAAACACAAAAGAATACATCTTTGTTTACAGCACCCCATGAATCTTTCTCTAAAATTGACCACACACTCAGTCATAATGCATATATGAATAGATACTAAAAAGTGGGAATAACTCCTTGTATCCCTCACCCCACCATGGACTAAAGTTAGAGGTCAACAACACAAATCACAGAAAGCCTACGAAGATGTTCATGGAAACTGAAAATCTCTCAACTGAACCCCCTCTGGTTCAAGGAAAAAGTAAAGAAAGAAAACAAATACTTCCTAGAGCTCTATAAGAATGAATTCACAACATACTCAAACTTAAGAGACACAATAAGAACAGTGCTAAGAAGAAAATTCATAACACTAGATACCTATATAGAAAACTTGGAGAAATCTCACACAAGACTTAATAGCACAGCTGACAGTTCTAGAACAATTAGAAGCAAACCTTTGTAGAAAAACATAGATAATAGCCTATGCTAGAGAGGATTAATAGCAAGTTGAACACTTCTCTATTGTTGGTGGGAGTGTAAACTTGTCCAGCCACTCTGGAATGCAGTATGGTAGTTTCTCAGAAAACTGGGAATCAATCTCCCCAAGGATCCAGCAATAACATTATTGGTCATATACCCTAAAGATGCACATTTGCATTCCAAAATCATTAGCTCAGCTATGTTCATAGCAGCATTACTTGTGATAGCAAGAACCTGGAAACAACCTAGATGTCCCTCAACTGAGGAATGGATTAACAAACTGTGGTACATCTACACAATGGAGAACTACTCAGCAGTAAGAAAAGAATGATATCCTAAAATTTGCAGGCAAATGGATGGATTTGGAGAATATCCTCCTGAGCAAGGTATCACAAACCCAGAAGGACAAGCAGGAGATGTACTCACTCAGTAGTGGACCTTAAGCAAAAGCATTCTTATGTCATTAAAAGAAGGGAAATCTTTAGAATAAATGTCTTCAATCTTCAGCTTTCCTTACTATGATACTATTTGGAACCAGCATCCATCCTCATATGATCTCATAAAATTCCACTGAATTTGCTACTGTGGCATCCATTTCTAAGAATTAAATACAATGAATAAATGAGAAAAAAGTTAAATGACAGAAACTTTAAAAAGGCACAGAATTCTGGTCCAAACTCCCTGTCTAGTCAAAGAGAATGAGGAGGGATTATATAAGCAAAGGAGTCAAGATAGTGATGGGGAAACCCTCAGAGACAGTTGAGCTACTGGGAGCTCATGGATTCTGGACTGATCTGCATAGGACTAAACTAGGCTCTCTGAATGTGAAAGACAGTATGTGGCTCCGGCAGACTGTGGAGCCTCTGGCAATGGGACCAGGATTTATCTCTGGTGCATGAACTGGCTTTTTGGAACCCATTCCTTATAGAGGGATACCTTGCTCAGTCTTCATATGGTGGATGGGTTTAGTCCTCCCTCAACTTGATATGCAGACTATATTGACTCCCTGTGGTAGTTTTTACCATCACTGAGAAGTTAATGAGGAATAGAATGAGGAGAAGTTGGGGGCTAGTAGGAGTAGGGCAGGGAAGGGGAACTGAAGTTGGTATGTAAATTAAAAAACATTTTAAATAAATAAAAAGAGTAGATAGCAGAAAATAATCAAACTTAGAACTGAAATACAAATTAAAATGAAGAGAAGAATACAAAGAATCAATGAATCAAAAAACTGGTTCTTTGAGAAAGTCAACAAGATAGACAATCCTTTATCCAAACTAACCAAATGGCAGAGAGAGAGAGAGAGAGAGAGAGAGAGAGAGAGAGAGAGAGAGAGAGAGACAGAGACAGAGAGACAGAGAGACAGACAGAGACAGAGAGATTCAAAATTAACAGAACCAGAAATGAAAATGGGGACATAAAAACAGACACCAAGGAAATCCAAAAAATCATTAGGTCATACTTTAAAAACCAGTACTCCACTAAATTGAAAAACCTAAAAGAAATGAAAAACTTTCTGGACAAGTACCACTTACCAAAATTAAATTAAGACCAGATAAACCTAAATAGACTTATAACCCTCAAGGAAACAGAAGCTGTTATTAAAAATCTCCCATCAAAATGTAATGTATTTAAGAAATAAATTTTATGGAAGTTAGCCAGCTGATAAATAAGAAAAAATCATGAGTCTCTTGGCAAAGACATTTATATCAAAATATATGGAGAGACATAAAGACATATTTACTTTGAGAAGGTGTTGAAAAATTAAGCTTTGTGAATAATTCCACTTTGGTTAGCACCAATGGCACTAACTGTGAACAAGTTTGTCTAGACAAATGCAACTGAGATATTAATGAGTGTGAACATCTGAAAATATGGAATCCATTACAACTAATAAAACAGTATGCAGATGTCCCCATACACATTCAAAGCTATTTAATCTAAGCTTTGTATTGTAGATGCTGCCTAATTTTCTGGTTCTATCACCATAAATAGTACTGAAAAACTAAGTAGACACAACAAATACTCCCAGCTTACAGCTGAAAGTGAGTGTTTCAGTAAACAGTATGCAACCTAGATATCTGTGCATTATCTACTTTGTATACAGTGCATACACAAACAATACATTTTTGTATTTAGAAATAAGAAATTTATTAATTTATTATTTTTATTCTTATACATTATATCCTGACCTCAGTTTTCCTTCCCTCTATTCTCAGTTATGTTGTCTACATCCTTCTTCTTGAGATTTAATCTTCCTCTATTTCTCTTCAAAAAAAAAACAGTTCTAGCAGAAATATAAAGTAAACAATATTTTAATAAAGGAAGAACATATTGAGAGAGAAATTTTGATCCAGATGTTTGAAAATCAGTAAGAAAAAATAAAGATTCTTGAGAGTTTCTTATATCCCATAGCATATACTTAAATGTTACAAAACTAATTAAAATGGTATAGGAGGAAATGTTATCACAGCCATTTCTTGAATTGTTCATGGATGTCACTGTTTTAGGTGGGAAAAGATGCACTAGGAAGTAAATAAAAACAGACAAGTTTGAGAATGGAAATAATTCAAATAGAAGTTTATTTGCCTTTTAGCAGCAGGTTAGCACTAAATAGTTCTTATCTTTTGACAATAATGTACTCATTTGAGAGATATAATTAAAGCCCAACTTAAGATATTTTTTTTCACAGCTGGGCTTGATGTAGTGTCATTGAATTTTTAAATCTGAATCAATAGATCAGAGAAAGATGAAGTCTGGTTTGAAGACTGAGGAGTCAATGTTGTTTTTCTGGTTTGCAGTTAAAGGGGAACATAAAGCAAGGGGTTTGCCGAAGTCCAAATAGAAACCATAGCCAATAGAAAGCCATGGAGATAGTATGATAGAGCCTGAAAAAGTAGCAGCTAAGTTGGACCAGCTGTCAGACTCTGAAAATGCATGAGGCAACAATTGTTGGGTATTTTAAGGATAGCAGACTTGATAATTTTTTGCATAAATGAAAATGGATATATAATCTGTATGATGCTTTAATATCTACAAATGTGGAGAATGAATCTTGGAACTGGACAATAGGCAGAGAATCAAAGAACTCTGAGTGAAGCAGAAGTGTACACTCAGTTAAATAGCCTATCAAGGTGTGGACAGGATTTCCCACATTCCTCACAGCACATCTTACAGCTATGTCACTATATTTTGTTTCCTAGCTTTTCTTTCACCTTATCTGTAAAATAGCAATTGTAGTGGGATTCAGATATCACCCAAGGAAGTGTGGGTGACCTCAAGATTGTGGACAAAGGATGAATTGGCTTAGGGAAGAGCCTAGGGCCTTGGAATCCCCAGGACAAAATGGGGGTGTTAATTTCTCCAGAGAACAAATCCTTGGTGAAGGTCAGTTTGCTGATATGGCAGTTTAGACTACTTATGATGACCATGCTTTATTGTTGTGTCATACTGCTGCCTTAAGTGCTTGGGAAAAGGTTTTAGACCCAGGACAGAAAATTGAGTCATATACTCAGGTCAGACAAGGTTTAAAGGAGCTTTATATGGACTTTCTATAGAGGTTAACTTCAGCTGAGGGGCATCTAAGTTGTTAACTCAAGCTGTATACAGAGTGGTATCAGAACCAGGAGTAAGGAAGCAATTAATATTCTCTTTGGCCTTTGACCATGCTAATATGTAATATAAGAGAATTCTCATGTCACTAAAGATCAGAAGTGCATCCAAAGAAGAAAATGGATTCAGTATGAAATCCAAAGAAGAAAATGGATTCAGTATGAAATTAATGCAAAATTTCTTCATAGTGACAAAGAGAATTGGGTAGGTCAAGCTATTGCCAATGTTAGGATAAGGAATCAGGGGATCATTTGTTTTAATTGTGGAAGGCCGGGCCATATAAAGAGAAACTGTATGCAAGGTACTTATGTGAATACTGCCCATCCCAGGAATGATTAAAACAGAAGGTCATTACCTTCTGGTTTGTGCAGGAGATGTGGCAAAGACTAACATTGGACAAGTGAATATAGGTTCACAAGAGACAAAGAAGGCAACCTTTTACGATAGCAAAACACATCTCAAGGCTTCTTCTAGGAAGCTCCCAAAAAGCAAACCTCAAAGCCAAAAAAGGTTCAGGCTGGTCACAGTGGAAAAACAGCCTCCTCAGGACAAGTAGATAATCCAAAGCCTGAGACAAAAGACCATACAGCAATGGACAATAATAGAACACCTTTACAGGAGTATTTGACAGTATCAAGTAAATAAAAATAATGTATATTTTGGCAGACTTCCATAAATGAACAAAGACCAAAATTGAAAACAAAGATAAAGATAAATGAAAAAAAATATTAAAAAAACCAAGTATAACACCCTGGTTTACTGGTTTATCAGTGTCTCCAAACTTATTCTTTAGAATGCAGTTATGATTTGTTTTCACTTTCTTTCAGCAGTAGAGAAATGATAATATTTTCATGTTAAATGAGGCAATTAATCCTTCCATACATGAGATTTTTCTCCAAAATAAAAAGGAAACCCATATTTATCACTATTATCAGAATCAAGAACCTATGACTAATCAGGTCAAAGGACTGAGAGGAAGACCTAGTACTATTATTTTGCTAAATGGTCATTACATTAAACTGACCACTAGTTGATATGGTAATGTCTGTATGCTGGGAATATCATTCATTGAATAAAGGAACTGTTTCGGTTTGTGTGGGGCACCATAGAAGTAGGTGTCTTTTATCTTAGTCAATCTGACAGGGGTAAGGTATTATCTCAAAGTTGTTTTGATTTGCATTTCTCTGCTGGCTAAAGATGTTGAGCACTAGTTCAAGTGCCTTTAAGCCATTTGTAATTGAATAAGGATGTACAAGGTTAGAAAGTGTGACTTCTTTGTTAATAATAATAATAAAAGGAAAAAATAAATAAATAAATAAAATAAAGCTATGCTTTAAAAAAAAAGAATTCCCTTTAGTTCTGAACCCCATTGTTTTAATTGGGTTATTCAAAGTTTTTGGGCTTTAGTTTCTTGAGTTCTCTATATATTTTAGATCTCAGTCCTCTGTCACTTGTAGGGTTGGTGAAAATCTTTTCCCTTTCTGTAAACTGTTGTTTTATCCTATTGACTGTGTCTTTGGCTTTATAGAAGCTTCTCAATTCCAGGAGGTCCACTTATTGATTGTTGTTCTTAGTGTTTGTGATACTGGTGTTATATTTAGGAAGTGGTCATCTGTGCCAATTCATTGAAAGGTATTTCCCACTTTTATTTCTATCAATTTCAGTGAGGCTGGGTTTATGCTGAGGTCTTTGATCCACTTAGATTTGAGTTTTCTGCAGGGTAATAGGCTTGGATCTATTTGCATTTTTCTACACACTACCATCCAGCTATGCCAACATCATTTGTTAAAGATGCTATTTTTTTCCATTGAATATTTTGGGCCTCTTTGACAAAGATCAGTTGTTCACAGGTTTTTGGTTAATGTCCAGATCCTCAATTTTATTCCATTGATCTACAAGTCTGTTTTTATGCCAGTACCAGTCTGTTTTTATTATTGTAGCTCTATAGTATAACTGAAGTTGGGGATGGTGATGCCTCCTGAGGTTCTTTTGTTGAACAAAATTGTTTTGGCAATCCTGGCTTTCCTCAATCCTCAAATCAAGTTGAGATTGTTCTTTCAAGGTGTGTAAAATATTGTGTTGGGATTTGATGGGAAGTGCATTGAATTTGTAGAATGCTTTTGGTAGAATTGCCATTTTTACTATGTTGATCCTACCTGTCCAAGAACATTATTTAAATTTGAACATTGCACACTGTCCAATCTGGACAAGTAGGAGGATAGATAGAGACTACCAAAGCCTATTTCGATGGTCTCTCCTAAAAATACCCCGCATCTGAAGGGACTTGTCCAACATCCTAGGCCAGTAGCCAGAAAGGTCAATGCTTCAGCTGTACAGAGAAGCCGTGGGTCACTGTCCAGGTAGCTTGTCCTCTTCCAAATCTTGAAAATTACACTCCCATGCTTCAACCTTCAGGTAATACATTTTTCCTCTCAGATATTGATAGGGTTGAAGACTGGATAGTTAAGGTAACTAACATCTCATACCTCAGTAAGGAACATTCAGGTATTGGATTATTATTATTCAAGATAACAGCCGTGATGTAATCCCTGTACATTACCTCATACTAATATTCTAGACATTAAGATATACCTTGTATTTGTTGTTTATTAGTTGTAGTGTGACCTTGCTTGTGTTAGTACCTTTCCCTCCCTCAGTCACACCCTTATGATGATCCCTATAGAATATAGGTTTATACTTAGTTTAGAACTTTCTTAGTTAGACAAAACGGGGAGATGTAATTGGATTCAGATGTCACTCAAGGAAGCATGGGTAACCTCAAGTATCCGGACCCAGATGGAGGCATGACTAGAGTTGTTCAAGAGCCCAGAGCCCAGACACCACCTTGTTTTTTAGTTTCTGTGTTCTCTGGGAGGAGAATAGTGTGAAGTTCTGTTTCTCCCAGAACCGCTTCTCATATTTGTAAGTCTGTTCTCTCCCCTTAATACATATTACCTCATTGTATGGTACATTGACTGTAATTTATTGCAGCAATAGGTAGCACTGATGGATAAAAGGGGGGATCCCTCTCTAATTATGGCCAATTAAAAAATACTTTTCTTACGAATTAATATCTAATTTATGTATTTTTTTAAAAAATTAATTTGAAATGCAGAGAACAAAGATAGCCAGTTTAAGACTCATATGACTGATAACAAGAGACAGAAATTGAGGGCGGAAAATTGTCAGCAAAGAATAGCTCTTGAGCAAGTGTTCCAAGAAGACCCAGATGTAGTCATGGAGTTGACGAGGCCCTATATGATGCTCATTCTCAGGCTGAATAACACAGTTCATACTATGTAAATAAGGAGAAAAGATGTCCCCATAGAGATAAGATCTATGTCAGAACTATTATACAGAACACCATAATTTACGTAGTCAAAGCCAAAGCCTGCATGCATGATCTCTCTCTTCCCCCCCAACAAAAACAATCAAGAAGTGATAATTTGAGAAGTTTATAGTCTGTTCATAGAATAAATTATAAATTTAACATATTGCTTCCTACCATAGCACTACATAAAATATTAAGTTATGAAACTGCAATCTCCTAAAACATTTAAAACAGAATAAGTATGCAAGAAACTTTATTAAATAGTAAAAATGTAAAGTACAGATCTCAAGCAGGAGATCAGCTTTGTAAAGTCTCAGATTGCCTCTCACTTTTTTTGAGCAAATATTCATACAGATGTACATAAGAAATGAACCACAGGAAAATTCACAACGCAGTTGAGAAAATTCTATCAGCATAAGTACTTCTAGTTTGGAGTGGAGAAGTGAGAATAAAATTAAAATAGCTGTCACACAGCCAGATTCTACTTTGAGGAACCAGCCCGATGAAGCCTCTTGGCTCTTGATACTCTCTACCTTTAATGACTAAGACTTGGTAACCTAGAAGACAAAAAAAAAAAAAAAAAAAAAAAAAAAAAAAAAAAAAAAAAAAAAAAAAAAAAAAAAAAAAAAAAAAAAAAAAAAAAAAAAAAAAAAAAAAAAAAAAAAAAAAAAAAAAAAAAAAAAAAAAAAAAAAAAAAAAAAAACAAGTTAGAGGGTGAAGTCATTATGCGATAATCTCACACTTTTAGTTCTCACATAGGAACTGAATTTTGCCCAAATGAATTCCAAAATTGTTTTGTTGTTATAATTCCCTTTGACATTCTTCATTTTATCCTTAATGCCTTTATCATAATAGTTGTTTTCAAATGTTTATAGATATAAATAGTGGTCCAGGATGAATTAGGTCTAGAGGTGTGTTAAATTTTCACTTCAATCACTTAAGTGAATGTCTAATTTATATAAGGAAATACTGGGCTTTATCAGACAATAGCAGAATAAAATTTCTGTAAGACTGAGAAAAAAGATATTTTTGATTTAGGAGAAATATGAATCTTTTGGCAATGAGAATACCGACTAAGAATTTTAAGATGACTAGAGTAGGGATGTACCTTTTACATAGTATAAAATGACTTAGGGTTCTGTAATGGTCAAAATGAGATATCTCCGTTAGTCTAAATCATTTAAACACTTGGTCCTCAAGTGACAATGCAGTTTGGAGAGGATTAGGAAGCATGGCCTTGTGGGAGGAAAACCTTACACTGAATGTGACTTTGTAAGATTAAGAATTCCCTTTAGTCCTATTCTCTCTCTCTCTCTCTCTCTCTCTCTCTCTCTCTCTCTCTCTCTCTCTCTTAGTTCTAGCCACCATGCTTCCTGCTTCCCCACTATCATTGTGAAAGACTCATATCCTCTACATGGTGTTTTTTACAGTATTAGAAAAGTAGCTATTACAAAATTAATATCCAGTAAAAGACAGAGGGGGGAGGGAGAGAGAGACAGTCATTTATATAGCTATTGCTATTACGTTTTCAGACAAACATAAACAGCTAAATACTACCTTTAAAGTAGTTTATCTATTCAGTTATGTTGGGACATATCCATTCCTACTGTGAAATCCTAGTTTGCATTTGCATTAATTACATAAAATTAACCTAGGGTCAGGAGGCTGAGTTAACAACTAATTAACAGAAAGTAATCATAGTGCATAAGATGGCATCTGGGAGAGATAGAGACAGAAAGCAGATGACCTTATAAAAGTATCAGAGGCACTATATTGAAAGAAAATTAGAAAGTAAGATAGAAATATAGCTACAGCATGCCATGTAAGGACAGGGTTCAACAACTTTATACTAACATCCATATTTCAGGTTGCTGGGGGTTCCAGTGTGGTACACTTGAGAAGTTTACGTTAGAAGCTTCATAGCCCCCAAATTATTATGCGAACTTAATCTTCCACATGAAAATCAACTGCAGAAGCATCTCATGTCAAACTTCACGTCTTGATTGAGTTTAAATTTTTTTCTAAAGAGTTCTGATTGTGAATACCTTGTTCTAACGATATTGGCACATGTAGGCTTGATGCTACTTTATTGAACAAAATAGTTGATTATAGAAACTATGAATGGAGAGCTGGTAGATTCTGATATAAAAGCAGTTCTACTTGTGAGGAAGGCCTTAAATAATCTGAGTATCAAATATTTCTTTGTGACTAAGTTCCTTAACCTAAGTAGTATTACTGTTTTCTGTGATTCTAAATCTATTTAGATTTTAGCAAAAAGGTTCTTTCTAAGCTTTGTGGGCTTTGTCTGTGTAGCTAATATGCTTTGTGTTGGACAAAGCATCATGTTTTACCAGTTGTGCTTTGAGACTATAACACATACATACAACGGCAGATTTACAAGTGTCCTATTTATCAGATTGACTCTACAAAGCAGCCCCAGAAATGTCAGCAGACCTCCTGGAGGAAGGAAGTGAGACTCATTTTAATTTCAAAATAAATTAATTCTGAATGAAATCAAACCTATTCCCACATTCATTAGGGCAACCTGGTCTGAGTGAAAAATTTGCAGATTTTTAATAAGAGCATTTCCATTGGCTTCCTTTCAGTTCCACAAACTCATAAATCAATTGCTGTCTGTCAGCCATTATAAATTTATCAGTTTTTATGAGTAGATGTGACAGCAAACTGTTATTAAAATCCACAAAGCTATATCTTTGTTAGTGAGTGAAACAATCTTGGCCTCTATGACACTTCTTTGTGTTCTAGAGTTTATTTATTCCAGCATGTTTCAACTATCCCCAGTAACAGAAGCAACTACATAAACATCAGCAAAAATGATGAAACTGAGAGTGTGTATTATTTAAAGATACCAAAATAAAAATTAAATTGAAATAAAATTTATAAAGCAAGGCAGCATACAAATTATTTTATGTAAATATTTTGCAATATTGGCAAATAAAATACATACATGTTAATTTTTATTGCAGAAACAAATAACTACTAGTAACATTAAAATTTATTCTTCTGATCATTAACACTTTTGTATCCACACAGTAAACACAAATTTATGGGTAAGAAAATGTGGAAAGTGCCACATCCACAACTTTATGCATACTCTGAAGTCACAGCAGGCTAATTAGAAAGATCATAATTTATGGAATGATCTTGCTTTTTACTTTCTTGGTCTCTCATGACTATATAAAATTTAAATACATGGAGTATGTCTCCAGCTGAGAGAACAAAGAAGGAAATACTATGTAGAGCTACAGCCTGACTAATAATGGAAATGTTTTGGGCCTGTAATTTTTGTACCAACAAAAGCCCTTTGACATGGTCACAGGGAAAAAGCTGTGGTAATCTGACAAGTAAGATATTTGAATCTTACAGAATTTATGGGGATCCTGTGGACAATGGTTTCTCAGGCAAGCTGAATGTATGCAAGACACAGTCAATAGTACTAATTGGAGTCCATCATTTCTTCTCGCCAGTCATGTAGCACTATAATTGAAATGCTCAGTAACAGTTTTCTTCCTAAATTCTAATGATGCCCTTTATAATTTTCTCTCTAATGCAGTTCCTGCACTTTAAAAGGTTGTTCACTGCCAAATGTCAGTTCATTGTAAAGGGCTGTATTGAAAACCTATTGCTCTAAGAAAAAAGAACATAATGTTCATTCTGACTGTTCAAAATCATGTTGTCTGACCATTTGCTTAAATGGCTCATTAGTTCTCCCTCATTAAAAAAAATTACTAGCGAAAGATCACTTTAAATTAACAATTTATATTCTAATTTTAAAACTGTGCCTATATACAATATCTAAAAATAATATCTTCAGGGAACAAGCTTAGTAAATTTATTAAATGGTTCAAAAATTTATAAGCATTTTTGTATCATAAATTTACAATATTTTATTAATTCTCTAAGAATCTCATGTATGTTTTTTATATGTACTTACTATTTTCTCTCAAGCACTTATCATATTATCTTCTTCTTTAAAATGACTTGTTACCTCTAGTTTATACCATGGATATAGTCAGGTGTGTGTGGGGTGGGGAAGGGTACTGGCAGTGGTGCAGTCCACTGGAGCACTGGAGACCTACCCGGAACAAAGCCTTAAAGAAGATATGATTTACCTTCCTCTAGCCTTTATATATCCATGGGCACAATAGTGGCTTCTATTTCATATTAATACAATTAGAAATTTTTAATAAGTATTTGTAAATATGCCTATGCCAAAAGGCTCGGAGATAAAATTTATTCCCATTTAACAATCAATTTTGTATCTTACTGAAGAACAATTTCTTCTTTTCTCTTTTATATTGTTGAAGGGAAGATCTCTTTGGCTCTTTTCTGGTATTATTTGGGCAAATAATGTGATTCATAAATTCTCAGGATGCATAAGATGTGAATCTGATTTTAACTTATTCAAAATAAAGGACCTTCATAATATTTCAGGCTAACTTATTTTTATTAATTTGTTATCTTAACATTTGATGGTAAATGTACCTGTCATCTTGTACTGAGAAAATGTAGAATAAATTTTATTAGAGACAAACACATATACAAACATATGATATCTACATACTAATTAATGTTATTAAATTAAGACTAATTTAAAAACAATATTTATTATTTTATAAAGTTTGTTTATTGTTTTCTATTATACCCATTTAATTGTCATCTCTATAAACTTCTCTAAGTGTATACATCATTTGCTGGGCTACAACGCTTTGGGAGAATAATAGTTTAAATATGCATTTGTTATGGAGCAATGTCAGAGTTATTTATAGGTAAAGTATTCTGATGAAAAGAGATGGTTACAAGGTATACCATAAAATGAGTCTACATGTCATAGGTATGTGTCTGGCCTAACAACATTGTAATTAAAGAAACACTACACATTCTGTAGGTTAGCAGCCTGAGTGGTTAACATGGGTACATATAAAAGAGAGTAATTGCTTTCATAGCCCTTTAAATGTCCATAGTGCATGTGATTAAGGAGTGAATGGCACTTTGAGAACAAGATCCAGAAACATAAGCTCCATATCTCACAAGAGGAGAATGCCTAAGAAGCAGAAGTCATTAACTAAAAAGAAAAAAAAAAAGAGTATTTAATGTTTGACAAGCAAGTTAAGTATTTGAATAGTTAAATTATTAAGGCAATAAGAAAAAATACTAGCAACTTAATTTTCATTTCTAGGTTCAGGGTAATGTATGTGTGTGCATGTATACATATATATTACTAAAACCAATTGTCAAACTGAAAGGAAAAGACACCACTTGAATTTGAAACATGAGCCATATTTAGATTTCGATGGAGCTCCAGCTACAGTAGGTTCCATGCAAGAGCTTGTAGGAGTCCAGAATGATGATGTTGAATGTTAGGGTATCACTAGGAAGAAGGTCTGTCAGAAAACAGACTGCTTTGTAGAAAATGTTTGCTAGTATAGCTTACAGTGCTTTTAAAAATGTGACTTTTGTCAACACCAGTGTGTGCTACATTGCTTCAAATATGGCATCTTGGAGTGAAGAAAAGCACAGTTCATAAATGGTAAGTTTCCACAGTGAATAAATTGATTGAACTAACCTTACATCCTATAGGACAGTATCAGATGCACTCAGAACCTTGAATATAATTATTTAAGCATCTTTCTGTTTGCTCAAAGAAGGAGGAACATGATTTCTTCAGCTTCATACACACTAATGAGCACACCTTTCCACTCATTGTTGACACAAAGATTCACACAGAACTGACTTATAGTCTAGAAAAAATGGTGTATCTCTATCTAGAAAATGCTTCTCATTTTTCCCCCAAACAGTAAGAATGAGCCCTAAAAACAGTTTTAATGAAAGACTACTTTATAAAAGTCATATCAAACCGCAAACCATTAGACATTTCAACACATATATTTCTTTCTCTCATCATTTCTTTCTATAATTCTTACTTCATAAATAAAATTACACAGGGTTTTTCCAGTCTAAATTCAGAAGCAATAAAAATAATTACTTCAACAGCCTTCCTCAAAACCTTTACCAAGTGTGGGAGAAAGAGTACAGGCCACTAGAATTTATTGATTGGAGAATTGCAGCAGAACACAATTATTTAAAGGTGGTCTCAGCACCTGTACCTTATGTAATTTCACTTATCTAAATGATTGTGAAAAAGTCACACACACACACACACATATATATATATATATATATATCACTATAATCAATTTACTTTTCAAATGATATTCCACTCTTTCTTTCAGGAGGGTAAAATATAACTTCTTAATAGTATATATAAGGAAATAAATATTTTAATTTCATAACTAGAAAGATTTTACATGCGATGTAACTCACAGAGGTCTGAGTTTTGAACCACATGACTCAGGTAAAGGCAGACACATGGTATAAACCATTTCTTTCATTTCTAATGAAAGATGGAGTTGGAATCAGAAAAATTAATGGAAGTTCGCAGGCTAATTAGCCTAATGTATGTGGGAGTGAAGAAGTTACCACTTCTCAAACAATGTGGAAGGTAAGAATGCACGTGTGTTCTGTGGCATGCATGTAACTGTACTCACACATGGATTTGCACAACTATACACACACACACACATACCACAAAGAGGCAAAAATGAAATGAGAATTCTGAGTGACAATAAAATGGCTCCTAAATGGATTGATTGACTTCAATTGGTTTAACAATTAAAATTATATTTATTCATATTTTGAAACCAGCATTTTTGAAAGGTTACATGATCAGTCACCTCTCTCTTTGGGAGTGTGCTTTTGAAATCTCTTGGATAGCTATTTGAAGATTATTTTCAGTCTTTATTGAGCTAATTCTTTCCATGTATCTGGAGTTGAGATTAAGAACAGTATAATACCGTTGGCAAAGCATGTCATCTAACAATAGAAATAACTGCTGGAAATGGAATAGTCTATCAAAGGGATGTCATGTCAAATCACTATGCTGTATTTGGAAATGAAAGCTGAAAGGTAGCCAAAGTATTTGACTCCAAACTGGAGAAATAGTCTTATCAGTGAGTTTAATTAAAATGTCAGAGTACCTATTATCTGAAAAGACTAACGTCACCATTGTAATAAACATATCAGGGATAGTTATTTGTCATATCAAAGGGTACTAACATGACTGTAGCTAATTTCTATGGGCTTTTTTTTTTAAATTGAAAGTTCAGAGCTAATCTATACTTTCTACATTGTTTAAATGATTTTTCTGGACTTCAATTGGGTTTGTTCCTACAAAAAATGTATATAGTTTAGAAATAAGCTAATAATTTTTCTTCAGAAAGAATGTATTTATCAAGAAAATCTGAGTGCATGTGTAGGACAAGATAACAAAAGAAGAAATAGAATTTGCTGCATTCGTATTTTTGTACGTCATTAAAAGACAAAGCACAGAAAGAAAGAAAGAGAAAGAAAGAAAAAGAAAACTATTTTCCAAGTAAAAGCCTTCTCAAAATGGACAGGGGAAATACATCAGTAGGTAAAATAATTGTTCTACATGTGAGGACAGCACTTTGAATCATCAGAACCCACACTGAGTCAGAAGTGGTAGCACACCCATTTGTAATTGCAGTGTGCTTAATGTTAGATGAGTTCACACCCATATTTACATCCATGCACATTCAGAGAGAGAGACTAATAGATAAATAGCTCCAAATCCAGTTGAGGAGAAAGTACTATGAGTGAGAAAATTTTCATACTTTGAAAACTGAAAATAAGAAATTTATGGAGATGTAGTTCTTTCAGAGGACAACAAATATTATTGATGACTTATAATTTCATTTTTTAAAGAAATACCATCTTTGATCTTTTCTTGCAAGATAGGTCAATGAATATTGTTCATTCAATGAGTGAGGAATAATAGTAAAAATGATAGGAAAGTGTATAGGTTTGGCATGTAGAAAATGCTCTTTTGTCAGAAAATAATTTGGACAAAGTTATTGAAAAAATTTTCTGATCTGACAGCAATGTTTCTGAATATGAGGTTGCAATGTCTGTGTAATAGCAACTTTAAAGCATGCAGAGCATCTTGCAGAGCAGTTGGTTCAAAGGTATGGGTGGCAGGTGCAGTGAAGGTGTCAGATGAATATTAATTTCTTGCAGGATCATCCTACTTGTTCTCTGAAATATGACATTCAAGGATGACATTTTCAAGGTTGTTTGCAAAGTTTTCAAAGTAGTGAATGATGCCTAGTCTTTTCTGACACACAGAACTGCTTTCCAACTTTACTTGTATGTTTTCACTTAAAAAGTTAAATATTTGGTTTAGTGAGATGGTTCAGTGAACAAAGAGGTCTGGTATAAAATTGATAACATGACTTTGATCCTCAGAACTCACAACTGAAGGAGAGAAAACAACTCCTAATGTCCTTCGACTTCCACATAATATTATACACAGGCAGACCCCAGTCACACATACACATTATACACAGGCAGGCCCCAGTCACACATACACATTATACACAGGCAGGCCCCAGTCACACATATACATCACATCCCCTTCCCCACAAACAAACACAAACAAAGTAAAAAATTTAACCTTTTTTTGCTAAGAGTCAGTAACAACAATTATAATTTAAAAAGGCAAGCACCTAGTTTTTATTGAGAGGATAGGATAGAATACTTTGCATCATTGTTTATTACGACCAGACAAACAATGATTGTAGATTCATAAGAACAGACTTGAAATTGTTCTGAAATACAAAGTTTTATAAGATTTCTGAATATCACAAAATTTAGCTTTTATTATCCTTTCTATAAAATGTAAATAATATCAAGTAATTTTTTAGGATAATTCATCAAAGATACATTTCTGAATTTTCTGGAACATTGGTTAAATAGACAGACACTGTAAACAGAGCATTATTTTCTCTTTTTATATCTGGAATTAGAGATGATTCTGATTTTTTTCAATTAACATAAGATTTCTTATTGGTATATAGAAACAAGAAAATGTATTGCAATTATTTTTTCCCATATTATTTAAAGTAAAGTCTTCTATCCCAAACATTTAGGATTTTAAGGATAAAGTTAATGCTCTTTTATGTTTTTCATTACATAAAAACTAAAGAAAGCATGTATTATGCTATTGTTTGTATACACACACATATACCTAAATATAAATATATATATATATATATATATATATATATATATATATATATATATAGAGAGAGAGAGAGAGAGAGAGAGAGAGTGAGAGAGAGGGAGAGAAAGAAACATTTTTTGCAGAATTTCCTAATGCTACTTAAAAAGTTAACAGCTGTTAGCAACGAAATTTCATCTCACATTTTAATTTTGCAACATCACAGCATAGCATATGTGCTGGCCCTCTGGGTGCAAGCTTGTCAGCAGTTTATCAAAGAGCAGCTATGCTCCTAATGGTATATGGGAAACAATTAATCCTGAGATGAAACTACAATGATATATTAATGATGTGGATATGGGTGTGTGTGTTTAACTGAATAAAGTAACTCAGGATTGTAAGTCCAATGTAATATTGTTTGACCTTTTATGTGTTAGTACCCACATATAACATGGTGTTATTTGAAATACTGAAAAAAATAGATATATGTGTCAGGGAAGCAAGACCATCAAAGACAAATTTTGGGTTACAGAGAAAAAAATATGTTTTAGCAAAGAATATCACTCCTTGGTTCATCTTGTATATTTGTATCTTTCCTGTGCCACATATTTGCCAAATATAAAACAGGCAATGATTGTTGTAATAATTTTAGAAGGCTGGCTTGAGAACTGTTATAAAATTGGAAAACACTTAACTATATTTTCTAATGCAATGGAAGTTTTCCAAATATATTTCTTTACTTTTGTGTTATAATATAATGCTTAATATATAGTAGTCTGCAAAAACCTCTTCTGGATAGAATGTGCTTGTTTACATTCAAATATAAGTAAAAAATATTTATTATCTCATCTACATTTTCTCTTAGATATTGATTTTCTCTGCAACAAATCCTAAATGATCATCTTGTGGCTTTGGTGGATTACATAGATAAATTTTCTGTTATCTAATTTCTTTCATCATTTATAGTTACACCAAGTGATATTTACAAAACATTCTTGTCAAAAAATTTGAGTTTGATTAAACCTGTTTTTACTCTGTTCTGCAGATTTTTTTTTCTTTCTTTAACCCAAAAACCTATGAACACCTGATCTTTGACAAAGAGGCCCAAAATATTCAATGGAAAAAAGATAGTATATTTAACAAATGGTGTTGGCATAGCTGGATGGAAGTGTGTAGAAAAATGCAAATAGATCCGAGCCTGTCACCCTGTACAAAACTCAAATCCAAGTGGATCAAAGACCTTAACATAAACCCAGCCACTTTAAACTTGATAGAAAAGAAAGTGGGAAATACACTTCTACAAATTGGCACAGGCGACCACTTCCTAAATATAATACCAGTGGCACAGACACTAAGACCAACAACCAATAAGTGGAATCTCCTGAAGCTAAGAAGCTTCTGTAAAGCCAAGGACACTGTCAATAGGACAAAACGACAGCCTACAGAATGGGAAAAGATTTTCACCAACCCTACAAGTGATAGAGGATTGATCTCTAAGATATATAAAGAATCCAAGAATCTAGAGCCCAAAACCTTGAATAACCCAATCAAAAAATGGGGTTCAGATCTAAAAGGGAATTCTCAGCAGAAGAATTATGAATGGCTGAAAGGCACCTGAAAAAGTGCTCTTCATTTTTAGCCATCAGAGAAATGCAAATCAAAACAACTTTGAGATACCACCTAACACCTGTTAGATTGGCTAAGGTAAAAGACACAGATGACAGCCTATGTTGCAGAGGATGCGGAGCAAGGGGAACATTCCTCCATTGTTGGTGGGAGTGTAAGCTTGTTCAGTCACTTTGGAGCGCAGTATGGCGGTTTCTCAGATAATTGAGAATCAATCTTATTGTAGTTAATTCTAATTCAATTTATTTTAAAGAAACATCATTTACAGTAACCATTTTTAAAATTTCAAACGATTAGGGTTTCTCTTGTTTTAGTGCTCTCTCCTTATTATGAGGTATACTAATTAATTTTACCATTTTGAAGAAAGTTCTTCATCTTTGACTGCTCATTTCCACTTAGCTATGCATGCAGGGTGAGATGAAGGCACAGGTCAGTTCACATTAGGCATTCTGTTCAGTGGGGAGACACTCAGTTATGAATTTCACCCCCACTCTCTTCAAGGATATTTCAAAGGTCTCTCTGGCCTTCCCAGGGGAAAACTTTATGAAACTGAGGGCTTTACATTCATGGAAACTGACATTGGCTACGTTTTTAAGTATGGGAACTTCTCCTTGACTTTCAACTCCCTGATGGCTGAGTACAGTAGGGGTTCAGTGGCTGTCTCAGAGCCCAATTCCAGTGGACCACCAGACTGCGTAGCATAGATGCTTTTTTGGATGGAAGAGTCTGTTCCTACACATTAGAAAGTAACATCTGGTTTGCTCCCCAGCTGACCTTCCATTTTTTTTTTTTTGGCCATTTGCAGAAGTGTGTCTCTGTGTCATTATATAGCATCAGTTCTCAACCCATGGGTCACACCTCCTTTGGGGGCAGACTCCCATTAGATTTCCTGCATTAGTTGCATTATGATTCTCAACTGTAGCAAAATTACAATTATAAGGTAGTAATGAAATAATTTTATGGTTGGGGTCACTTACACATGGGAAAGTGTGTTAAAGGGTTGTAGCATTATGAACATTGAGAACTAATGCACTTGGGGATAAAATCAGCCCCAATTACTTAGGCTTTGACTAACCAAGAGGAAGGTAGAACAGTTACCAACACCTGAACTGCTCCCAGTGCCATGGTCTCTAACCATGTGATTAACCTAATGGGCCCTTCTCAACACACAAAGACCTATGTCCCCAGAGTGAATCCACCTCCAAGGCAGGCAATGATCCTCATATATCATGTCTCAATCAGAGCATCCTCCACAAAAAAAAAAAGAATGCCAGGAAGCTTGTAGCAGAATTCAATACTATACTTGTAGAACCTATATGGGTTCCTGTTATCTGTCAGTGTGGAGAAGAGGAAGATGGACCACACCAGACTGTACTGTACCAAATTCATCTGTTTCTGGCAGAACTTTAAGCCAACTTGATGACACAGTATCACAGTTACTTAGATGCTTCACCATTGATCTTATTTTTACTATTGTTTGGGAAGCTTCACATGCAAGGACAATTTTTCTTTCCAGAATAAATGTCTAGTTGTGTCATGCTGTCAATAGTGAACATTTGATCTATAATTCCCAATAGACTGAAACTGTAGCAGTATCCGATTTGCATCTATTTCTGGGGTAGGGCAGTTCTTCAGATTGATGTACCACCAAGGACAGTTCTCTGTCTTAGCTGGGGCTGAAGGTACAGATTTCTCTGCTTTGGTGTAAACACTGTTCTCTGCGGAGCCTTCTCAACTTCCCGTAAGAGGAAAACATTGTACTTACTTTAATGATGTTTTTGGTCAGTGAAGTTCTTACATCTATCTAATAGTGAAGGCCAAAGGTGGAGCCAAGGTGTTTCTAAATTTTAGAATTAACAGAAGCATAGCATAATCTCAATAGAATTGTATTTCTATTTCTTTATTAATATTAATTAATTTCTAAGAGTATTGACTAATTTTGACTTCCTCAGACATTTTTAATGTTGTCACTGTTGTGGTGACATACGCAGCCTCCTCAGCAAACTTTTCGAATGTGATTTAGTAACTGCCGGAGCCTGAAGGTAAACATACACAGGCCAGACAATATTTCATACTGGAATATTCCCTGTCCTTCTCTGTTATGAAGACTGATCTTCATGGTGGTAGTGGCACTCTAGTCTCTAAATTGTTTTAAGATTTCCTTGTGGCTGGCTTAAGTCAATAGAGCAGTGTACCGCACCTTTTGAAAAATCTCCTGTCTTGCCTCTCAATACTTTCCATTTCTTTTCTCTTTTTCATTTTAAGCAAGAGAACTCACTGGCCTACCCTGTATAGTTATTTATGATCTATTGGTCCAACTGTACTGGATTAATGCCAGATTTCAACACTTAGCTCCCCACTGTCGAACTACTTTCTCACCAGTGGGTAAAAAATGATCACTTTTACACTTAAGCACACACATTGACATCTCCCTTCTTAAATTCTTCTGAAAAAAAAAAGAAGAAGAAAAATAGCTAGAGAAGTCTAGCATAGCAGCCCCCTCTGGCACGAATTCAAAAGTAAAAGTGCATGTACGATTTCAGTCAAAACCAACTGGTTCAGAAAAGTTCAGGTACCTCAGAAGTTAACAGAGGGCTGTCTTTGGTCCCATCAGGATTGATATTCCTATCTGCCCAGTTTGCTTTTACTCAGTTCAGCTGTTTTGTTATGACTTATAGAAAACGTTGCCTCAGCTGGAAAGCGGAATCATATCAGAGACCATTTTTTAGAGGAGTTTAATGATGATATTTCAGGGGGACAAAAGAAAAAGAGTTGCCCCCTCAGGATTGCTTTAAAATCCATAAAGCCAGGGTTTGAAAAGACCATGATTGGAATGCAGCACGAATCCTATCCTTAACAATTCCCTTTCATTGACTGGTTCCTGGTTGTTCTTTAAATGGCAACCCTTCATACTATAGGGCATCTTGGTGGAAAATGGCAGTTTCCCCATGAAACTGAGGCTATGAGTTTTACACAAAGAAACTCAATACATTATTTTCTTTCTTTCCTGTTTTTAGAAGGTACTTTAAATTTTGGCTACGGGTTTTCTGTATCTTTTAAAGGGCACATTGGGTTTTAAAAGTGCCAAATGGACTTAAAATAATAAAGACTAACAGTGGTTTTATTTTTCCACCTTGAATAAGCTAGGAAAAATAAGCTATTTTTCCACCATAGACTCATTCCTAAAGGATTTTTTTAAGTAGAACATAAAAATACAAATGTAAATTCTAGACTACTTTGCTCTCTGTGCAAGTTATCAATGTACAAACAAAAATACAAATCATTTTGGTCCAACTTTAATGAAAATCATTTGTGAAAATCTTAGCTATTTGTAAAGAACATCTAAACATATAAATTTTGTTTTAAGTCTCAGTATAAAAATGAGGACATGCATATTAAAATAATACTCAGGTAAGGGTAAAATCAATGATGAACATGTTCTACCCTGTATGAGAAAGATCATCAATGGAGAAAGATTGACAAGAAAGTCAGCTGAGCTCTCAGAAACAAGTATTATATGTCAGAATTTAACAGAAGTGAACTTTATGCCTTGTGTCACAGTTTAATATTTCAAATTTGAGTATTCTTAAGAGTAAGTGTAAACAGAGAACCTTACAGTCACTCAATGAATGAAATGAAGTACTTATTTGAATGACAGTAGTACAAACAAAAACCAAGAGACTAGAGAAAAGAGAGAAAGAGGAGATGACATCTCTTACAAGCGAGATGAAACGAGAAGCCACCAAATCTACATCCAAACAAACAAACCAATAAAACCCTGTGGACTGTGCAACAAGATTTTTATTAACTTTATACACTAGTGTCAGTAAAGTGATTAAGGGAAGTTTAAATGGGGACGCATCTTGTTGAGGAGCAACAATTAAATATGATTACATAGGATTATATTTGAGAAAGTGCTTCAGGATAACAAGACAATAGTTCTGAGGTACCTTGAGGTCATTTGACTATAAAGAGCAAAAAGACTTCTAAGAACAGATACAGGTAATTTTCCTAAGAAATCCACAAGACTATGATAATTGATTAAGAAATTAAATAAAACACTTGATTATATTATTAATTAGTACAGATATTTTAGTTAAGAAAAATGAATTTATTGACAAGGAAGATGCTAACATAAATAAGAAGTAGTAAAATATTACAAATTAAATCAACACTGGACATTTGCTTTACAAACTACAAATAAAATAACACCTAGTCAGAGGGTAGAAGGGGCAGAATATGAAACAGAAAAGAAAACTGATAATTTCATACTTTTTAAGAATCATATGGAATTAAAAAAAAGATTGTCATTGATATTGATCTATTTAAGGTATGTGACTTTTTCTGTAATATCTTTATTAGAACCACCCCCATTTATTTTTTTTCTTATTAGATAAATTATTTTGTTTCACTTCCTACACTATTCATTCCTATTTTCAGGTTATGTTTATTGGCACGTTCTATGTCTTTCCCCCCCCACTTAGACTACCATACATTTCAGTTTACATAATTTTAAGTATACTAGACTGCTTTGTATATTTAATATCAATCTTATTGGTTGCTTAGTCCAAGATTTTTATTAATGTGTGTTAGCTATTTTAACAAATGAGATTATTGTTTATAAAAAACAATAAAAAAAGATTGTTGGGTTGGAATAAGTTTTAAAATGTTTTTATGGAATAAAAGTGTAGAAAATTAAGAACTAAAACGAGATTCAGTGTTTCAGTAGTGTTTGCTAAGATCTTCCCTGAGTTTGAAAGGAGTTAGCATTCCTGCACATTGTAACTATATTGTCATTATGTGATATTCCTGGAGTGGAGGCAGCTGTTCCTGTCACTACAACATTGGCACCCTATTGATTTAGAAGATACTGTTTGTCTTCTTTTTCAGATGTTAGCCAAAAAAAAGATATTATAGACATACTAGAGGAAACATTGATATTTGTCAAGGTTACTCAGACATATAAACTTGCTTCCCTTTCCCTGACTTGGACTTGACTGAGACACAGAACAGTGTCAGACAAGCAGAAGTCCATGTGACCCTTTAATATTTTTTCAGTTAATACTGATTGGGAAAAGAACTGCAAATATTGCTTTTCAAGTCAAGTCAAATTTCCATTTGAATACAGACCACTATTAATAGTAAGACACATTACTTCCAGGGGGCATCTACTATAGAATCCTATTACATTACTATGCCTTGGATGGGTTGTATTGTAGTTTGGGACAATTTAAAAAAATAAAAACAAAGTGGCTTCCATGCCACAATTTATACAATGGAACCAGGTATGGTGCTAGATATCTAAATTTGTAGTACTAAAGACATAGAGCAGGCAGATAAGGAGTTCATGGTTATCCTTGGCCATGTAACTAGTTTGAGGTCAGTCTGGTTTACAGGGGACCTTGAATCAACTAAGAATAAAACAAATGACCACATTAACATGAAAGTATTGCTACTGTAGATTGTCTCATTGGATGTTTGCATACAATGTAGAATTCATCAGAAAAAATAAGCACATGCAACATCATAATGAGTTCTCTATATTTAGTCTATGTTTTTGAATGTTTGTTATCCATATTTCTGTGTATGCCAAATAAACAAAAGCATTGTAGCCTCTGCTCTTTTAAACTATTCACATAAATTTATCTTACAAAAAAACAACCAGAAGCTTGACTTTATAAGAGCAGAATGTAGTATCATAAGGTCCCTCTATTGTTTTATATGTACAGCATTAAATTCCAAATCTTACACAGTAAGGATGAAAAATCTTAGGTTGCAAATTATGTCTGAAAAAGCTGTAGTTCCTAGGAGGTTGCAAATTACACTCCACTATGAGAAAAAGGCTTGTTAGAACAAAACATCCCTTGCTTTCTAAAATATATCAGATTTGTTTGACTTTTCCCATACAAAACGTGCCTATAGAAACAATTTAGTAGGCTTTCAATCTGGAACCCAGACTTTAACCTTTGCAATTCGGACTTCCTAAATGCAGGTGTGTTCTTGCCTCAAGTTTCACTAAAACAGTTTTGGTAGCTTGAGGAGGATTTTGATATTAGATCTATATTATCATATTTTATTACTTTGCTTAAATATATAGACATTCATTTAAATATTTTAGAAGTTCTCATTTTCATCTGTCTAACTATTATTTTAATAATACATGCTCCTTTCCCCAATTAAACAAAATATTATTAGTAGCCATAACATCACCCTACCTCTGCAACTTGTCAGAATTTTAAGATTATTTTTGTTTTTAATAAGTGATTGCATAATAAAACTGCTTTTGCTAACTTTAAAGCTACTACATAAACAAAAGTAAACAAATTCTAATAAATAATTACCTATATACATAGTAACCTAATCAAATATTTAAAAATATACATGCATTACCATCATTAGAATATACTTTTTGCCAGAGTTCTTCCTTTATATCATCAATTCTAAGACAAAGTTTTTTTTTCTAAATAACATAGAAGTGGACAAGTTTTAATAGTAAATATCATAACACATAATTACAGCAGAAGAGATGTGTTTATTATCTTATCATGGCAGTTTCTAATTGAATGTCTAGACTTCAGTGTGAATCTCATTATGAGCCTAGATCTTTACTACCTACAGGGGTACTCTATAGATGTGCATCTACACAGTCAGAGGTAGATTGAAGTTACATTAGTTTTGTTTCACACTGTCATTGAACTCATCTACTTTTCAATTAGAAAATACCATTCACACAATTGCATTGGATTTTTTTCCCAAGGTTCTGGTATCTCAGTTCATTTGTGATACATTGCCAAAATATCTGAGATTGCATACTTTGCTATAAGAAATATCTCACATGTATTGGGACTTAAAACACATAGTAACACAGCCAGCAGCTGTGCTTCTGTGTAGGCTGGTTTCAGATCTGTAGTGACACTTTATGGTGAATCTCCAGAAGAGATGAACCACATAATAACCTAATACTTACATGTGGATACATGAATTTTCAAATCTCATGAATTAGCCACCTTCTTTTCACTTAAAAACTGTTTATTAAAAATAGATTCTTCCCTCAAAAAATACATTCCTGCTAGTTACCCCTCCTACCAATTTTTTCGTCTCCCCGCAACTTTCCTTCTCTCCCATATTTCCTATTCTTGCATTTCCTCTTAAGAAATGAGAAGGCCTCCAAAAATGACAAACAAACAGGACAAATCATGATTCAATGAAACAAGGAGAAAGCTCTCCTTTGGAGAAAAGACAATCTTCAAATTTTCAAAGACACTCATTTCATACCTCAACCTCAAAGTCAGACACAGACTCAGAATAAAAGGTTGGGAAAATATTTTCCAATCAAATGGCCCCAAGAGAAAAGCTGGTGTTGCCATCCTAATATCTAACAAAATAGACTTCAAATTAAAATCAATTAAAAGAGAACAGGACAGACATTGCTTATTCATCTCAGGAAAAATTAATTAAATGAGATTCCAGTCCTGAATATTTATGCCCCTAATATAAGGACACCTACATATGTAAAAGAAACACTATTAAAGCTTAAACCCCACATCAAATGTCACACCTTAATAGTGGGAGACTTCACTACCCCACTTTCACTCTTGGATAGGTCAACCAGATAGAGACTCAACAGAGAAATAAGGGGTCTAACAGAGGTTATGATGTAAATGGATTTAATAGATATTTACAGAAGCTTCCAACCTAACCCAAATGAATATACGTATTTCTTGGCACAACCTGGAACCTTCTCCAAAACTGACCATATAATTGGTCATAAAGCAAATATCAGTAGATACAGAAATTAGAAATAATCCCTTGTATTATATCAGACCACCATGGTCTAAAGTTAGAGTTCAACAACATCAAAAATCACAGAAAGTCTACCAGCTCATGGAAACAAAACATCACTCAACTGAACCACCTCTAGGTCAAGGAAAAAAATTAAGAAAGAAATCAAAGACTTCCTAGAATTTAATGAAAATGAATCCACATCATACTCAACCTTATGGGACACAATAAAAGCAGTCTTAAAAGGAAAATTCATAGCACTAGATGCCTATATGAAAAACCTAGAGAAATCCCACATAAGGAAACTAACAGCACAGCTGGAAGCCTTAGAACAATTAGAAGCAAACACACTTAGAAGGAGTAGATGGCAGGAAATATTCAAACTTAGAGCAGAAATCAATACAATTGAAACAAAAAGTACAATACTATGAATCATCAATCAAAGAGTTGGGACTTTGAGTAAGTCAACAAGATAGATAAACTTTTATTCAAACTAACCAAAAAGCAGAGAGAGTATCCATTTGACAAAATCAGAAATGAAAAGGGGGACATAACAACAGACCCCCAGGAAATCCACAGAATTATCAGTTCATACTTTGAAAATCTATATTCCACAAAAATGGAAAAATTACCAAAATTAAATCAAGATCAGATTAAAGACCTATACAGACCTATAAGCTCAAAGGAAATTAAAGCTGTCATTAAAAGTCTCTCCCTAGTAACAAAATCCCAGGTCTGGATGGATTCAATGCAGAATTCTACCAGACATTCAAAGAAGAACTAATGCCAATACACCTCAAACTGTTCTACACAGTGTAAACTGAAGGAATATTGCCACACTATTTTTTATGAGGCCACAATAACCCCAATACCCAAGCCACTCAAAGACACAACAAAGAAAGAGAATTATGGACCAGTTTCCCTATTGATGCAAAAATTATCAACAAAATTCTGGCAAACCGAATGCAACAACATATAAAAAAAAAATCATCCACCATGATCAAGTAGGCTTCATCTCAGAAATGCGGGGATGGTTCAACATATGAAAAACTGTATATTTCATACATAATATAAACAAACTGAAGGAAAAAACCACATGATCATTTCCTCAGCTGCTGAAAAAGCCTTTGACAAAATCCAACACTCCTTTATGATAAAAGCCTTGGTGAGATCAACAATACAGGGAAAATATCTAAATATAATAAAGGCAATTTACAAGAAGCTGACAGCCAACATCAAACTAAATGGAGAAAAACTCAAAGCACTCCCACTAAAATCAGAAACTAGACAAGGTTGTCCTCTCTTTCCTTCTCTATATCATATAATTCTCAAAGTTTTTGTGAAAGCAATGAGAGAACACAAGGAGACTAAGGGGATTCAAATTGGAAAAGAAGAAGTGTAACTATCTTTATTTGTAGATGATCTGATTGTATACATAAGTGACCCACAAAATTCTACCAGGGAACTTCTACAGCTGAAGACCTTCAGTAATGTAGCAGGATACAAGATTAACTCAAAGAAATCAGTAGTCCTCCTATACACTAAAGATAAATAAATGAAACATCACTATTTATAATAGCTGCAAATAGCATTAAGTAACTTGGAGTAATTATAACAAAAGAAGTAACAGATCTATTTGACAAAAACTTTAAGTCTCTGAAGAAAGAAATTGAAGAGTATATCAGAAAATGGAAAGATCTCCCATGTTCCTAGATATGTAGGATCAACATAGGAAAAATGACAGTCTTACCAAAAGCAATCTACAGACACAATTACCTTTAACCCCAGCACAGGGAAATCCTAGAGTGGCGACCTACTCCCTTAAACACATAACTCCAGAGGCAGAACTTCTTCTATTTCTGTGAGTTCAAGGCTAGCTATGAAATAGAGTAGTTCACACCTTTAATCCTTACCTGGATGGGATAAAGCTGAGAAGCATATATAAGGTCTTCTAGGAACCCAGCAAATGCAGAAGCAACCTGAAGAAGTGACCAGGAGTGAGGCTGAGGAAGTCGCAAGACAGCTGGGTGAAAATTGGCCGTGGTGCTTCCTCTCTCTGGTATTTCAGCCTTCCCCTGATATTTGGCGCAGAGTCTCTTTTGATACAATATGAATTGTTGCTACAGTAATGATTTGAAATAAAATGACAATCATATGGAGTGGCACTATTAGGAGATGGGGACTGGTAGGAGGAGGTGTGGTCTTATTGGAGGAAGTATGTCACTGTGGATGTGGGCTTTGCTAAGTGTGGTACACAGTTGCTTCTGCTTCCTGTTGCTCTAGATCTAAAATTCTCGGCTTCTTCTTCAGCCTTTTGTCTGCCTGTATGCCTCCATGTCAAATCATGATAATGGAATAAACCTGTGAAACCATAAGCTAGTCCTAATTAAATGTTTTCCTTTGTAAGAGTAGCTGTGGTTATGGTACCTCTTAATAGCAATAGAAGTCCTAAATAAGACTCATTAAAGATCATTTACTATTTTGTAAATAATTTTAAGTCTATGTACAAGATCTTTTAAAATGACATGTTGGTTATTTAAAAAAATTAAATATTGATAAAAATTAACATGATTAAATATAACATATAAGCAAATATTCTATACTTAATGAAGTGCCCACCCCTTTCCTTTGTACTAACTTTTCTCCAGAGACACATAATGTTAGGTAGAAAAAAAATGGAAACAATTTTAGCTGGAAATTTATTATTCTACTATGGAAACATCTAAAAATTTGACAAACATTTCTTTTTTAGGAGAAATTATTGTTCACCAAGGGTTGTTTTCATATTCTTTGATACAAAACACACTTTCTCAGGAACAGTCCAGTGACTAGAACACAAAGAAAGAAGACCCAGCTAATTGTGTCTTCCTGCAGAGTGACAGGGAGACTATACAGTTGTCACTCTTCTCTTCCAACTGCCTTAAGAATGACAGGCCACAAATCACACCAGACAGAACAAAATGAAAGTCTACATGTCAAGCTGTGATTTTTGCTTTCTGTGTTTGGGAATAGAGAAAACTCTTTAAATGACTCATTAATGTGAGGTAATTGGTCTATCTGGATCAGCTCATTTGATGTCAGTCTTACTATGTATATACAAACTTAACAACACGGAGACAACTGTATGCCTCCTGGAACAGGGTCAGTAATAGACAATTGCAGAATTCTTTCCAGGTTATATAAGTCTCACACTATATTTCAAAAATAAATTAATGGTATTACTTTATTTGTTGTGTATTCATTTATAATTAAATATTATTTCTTTGACAATCATATACCACATATTTGATAATGTTACTTACATACTACTCCTTGTACTCCTTTCCATATATACAATCCACATTCCCAAACCACTAACTTCAAGTCTTCTTCTCATAATTTTAACCCACAGAGACCAATTTGTGTTGCTTATATATTCATGAGTTTCTGACCTCTACTAGAGCATGGTTCATCTCTAAGTAATCAAATCAGTAAAGTAAACTAATTCTTCTTTCTCCAGAGCTCATCAACTATCTGTAAGTGGGGCTTATATGCGCCTATTCTTTTTCGTGCCAGAGTGTTGACTAATTTGAAATAGTACAGGTCTTGGCTACCTTGGGTTTGCTAGTGCAGCAATGTGTGTCTAGAAGATACTTTTGCTCTGGTTCTGGTCTCTGGTTTTTATACCATTTAGTCATATAATCTTACCATCAAGATCTCATGGACAGAACAAAACAATGTCAATAACTAGTGTTGTTTAGGAGTCTCTAGGATATGTCTGACCAAAACCTTCAAAGAAGATACTGATCACCTGACACAGGGATTTTCATCTTAATCCATGCTATTTTGGAAGAGCATTATTATTCCCTGTGTAGACTCATTCTGTTCATAGTCATGTACATACATGCATATGTATAATCTATAAACCTTATAATTCTAGGTTTATTTGTGGCTTTTCCAAATGACCTCTGTATTGGTAATTTCTTCCTAGTCCTCTCCTTTACTCTATCAACCCATTCTTTACTCAAATTAGATCCTCATTACTTCCTATTTACCTTTATTTTTACTAACCCTCCACCCTTAGTATCTTCCACCCCCCCCCCAGCCAACAAATAGTCCTTTTCTACTTTGATGGATTCTGAAATTTTTTCCAAACTAAAAACCACAGACACAAGGATTCAGCTTTGAGACCTATATACGAGTGAAACCAAGTAGGACCCCAATCAATATAATATATTCCACACTATCCATTTACTTTCCAAATGTTCAATCTTATTTTTCTTTACTTCTGAATATAATTCTATTGTTTATAAGTACTATCTTTTTATTACCCATTCATCATCTTTTATTTAGGCTATTTTCTTCTCCTAGCTATTGTGAATACATCAGCTATGATATGGATGAGCATGTGTCTCTATAGAAAAAATAGAGTACTCTGGTATTATGCCCAGGAGATGTATGTTGAAATTTTTTATAGATGTTTGAGGAATAGCTACACAGTGGCTGTAGTAATTTGTTTTTATGACAAAAATTTGTGAAATTTTTCCCAGCCTTTTTTCCTTTGTCTTAGACATTCCAATCTCATAATGAAATTTCATAGCAGTTTTCATTTGCATCTCTCTAATTGCTAAGGATGGTGAACTTGTAAAAATATTTGTGAGGCATTTGTGTTTCTTCCTTTAGAACCTTCTATTAGATATGTCTTTCTAATCTAGATGTTAGGTTCTTTTTCTTTCCATTTAAATTGAAAATAGATAATTCTATTGCTCTAAAGAAGCTACTTGTTTCTTTAAGTAACATTCATCCATTCTGTTGTTCAACATCTGGTCGCAGGACAGAGCTCAGGGTGTGCTGAGAAAACTTGGAGTTTTCCTTCTCTTGGGAATAAAGCCTTTAGCTGGACATGAGAGATCATGAGAGCAAGTCAGGCTTCACTGCTGTTGTTCTATGGATATCATATTTCTGCCTGCCTGAGTGAGAAGGATAGGAAGAAAGCACATAGTTTTAGAACATGATTCTCACCTGTCTCACCATATTATGGCATATTTTACTGATACATGTTTTCTAGTTTTTGATATGGCTCATAACACTTTGAGAGACTTTACTTTTTATTTTTATTTTTAAATTATGAAAAAAGTCAAACTATTTAGTCATGCATCCATTGTTCAAACACCCTTTCCCTCCTGCCCCTCCCAGTCACTGTCCCTTGTCTCATCTCTTTATCTCCTCCCCAGCAAGGCAGGAGGTCCCAAGGTCCCAAGGTCCCAGGGTGGCTTAGTTCAGCATTCACTCCAGGAAGATCTGCTTTTCTCACCCCAATATCAACACTGGGTCAGGTGATCCTCTGGAGGGAATGAGATCCAGGGTGCCGATCCAAAGTGTTTCAGATCCAAAGGTGTTCAGTGGTTGTCGTTGGCAATTTAGACATGCTTTGCTTTTTGCTTTTTTGTTTAGAGTCCACTAATGCGTGAGTACATCCCTTGCTTATCTTTCTGGGTTTGTGATACCTCGCTCAGGAGGATATTCTCCACATCCATCCATTTGTGTGCAAATTTTAGGATATATTTTTTTCTTCCTGCAAAGTAGTACTCCATTGTGTAGATGTACCCACAGTTTGTTAATCCATTCCTCAGTCGAGGGGCATCTGGGTTGTTTCAAGGTTCTTGCTATTACATATAATGCTGCTATGCACATAGTTGAGCTAATGCCTTTGGAATGTGAATGTGCATCTTTAGCATATATGCCCTGTAGTGGTATTGCTGAATCCTTGGGGAGACTGATTCCCAGTTTTCTGAGAAATTGCCATACTGCATTCCAGATAGGCTGAAGAAGCTTAAATTCCCACCAACAATGGAGTAGTGTTGCCCTTGCTCTGCCACCACTCCAGCATAGGCTGTCATCTGGGTTTTTTATTTTAGCCAATCTGACAGGTGTAAGGTAGTATCTCAAAGTTGTTTTGATTTGCATTTCTCTGATGGCTAAAGATGTTGAGCACTTTTTCAAGTGCCTTTCAGTCATTTATAATTTTTCTGCTGACAATTTCCTTTTCATTTCTGAACCCCATGTTTTGATTGGATTATTCTAGGCTTTAGACTCTAGTTTCTTGAGTTCTCTATATATTTTAGAGATCAGTCCTCTATCACTTGTAGGGTTGGTGAAAATCTTTTCCCATTCTGTAGGCTGTTGTTTTGTCCTATTGACTGTGCCCTTGGCTTTACATAAGCTTTTCAGTTTCAGAAGATCCCACTTATTGACTGTTGTTCTTAGTGTCTGTGCTAATGGTATTATATTTAGGAAGTGGTCACCTGTGCCAGACTTTAAAAGGGTGCTTTTAAAAAATAATTTTCACAGTTGGGCAATGATGGTGCCTACCTTTTCTCTCAGTGCTTGGGAGGCAGTGTCAACTTTGTCTACAAAGTGAGTTCCAGGATGGCTAGGACTGTTTGGTAGAAAACCATGTCTCAAATACTAAATTTTAATAATAACAATAATAAACAATTATACCATCTTTACCAATTATTACAATATGTATGTAATAGCATACATATTGGTTCAAAAGATGTAAAATGGTAGGCTTAGATAAGGGGGGCATGGATTCAAGACCCTGCTTCAAAAGCTAGCACACACATATACATACACACAAACATGCAAAATAAAAAAGTAAACAACCAAACCAAACAACATACACAAAAAAATGACTTCTCATTGGGACCATTATCACTCACACATGGAAACAGATGCGTTCTCATATACATAGACATAGAAATTTATTATATTAATTAGTTAGTTTTGTATATGAACTGAAGGGTATGGATGTGTCTGAGCAGACATGCACAGATTTGTGTTGTGGCACACATGTAATGATGGAAGGACTGTGAGCAGAAGTTGGCTTTCCTTTTCCACCATTGAATAGTAGGGATGGAACTCAGAGCTTGGTGTCAAGGGTCTTACATACTGAGCCACTTACTGTGCCTATATAAATCTGAAAGTGATTTCATTTTCAATTATGAAAAGAATATAAATTTCTCAAAGAATATCTCAGCCACATAGGTCTTTCAAAAATAGTAAAAATTCGTCTTTTCTCCTTATCTAATTCTACTCTTAGGATCAAGTGCTGTTCAAAGGCAATGTGTAACCTTTAAATCGCATAAACTCTTCAATAAAATATAACAGCTTTAAACTCTATGTCACTATTGTTTAAGACCTCTCAAATAGTCATTGAACTGTCAAGTTATAGTTTGAAGGACAAGCTGCACATAAGTTTGCATCTATCTGACTATGAATCAATATTTTATAAATGCATTTTTCTAGCCTCAGTACTCATCTTCCTGACTTATTCACAGGAAATGGCAAAAATGAACAGTCTCTTGCAAAAGCAGTTTCATTTTCCTTCTGAATCTCAAAATTTGGATATTAAAGCTTTAGCATTTATGGATATTCTTTCTCAGTAAGCTTTCATAGTGTGACTCATTTTTTTTTCTGACCTTAAATCATTACTGTTCCAAGAGGTACATTATTAAGACTATTCTAGTTTTTTTTACAAGACATCCTTCAATGCTATTTATATAATGATGATTCTTCAATTATCTTTATTAGTAGATAGACCACTGTCTAAGCTTGTATGTTTAATACATATACTTATAGTTATTAATGAGAATTTTATAACTCATACAAGGTTGAAATTCTAGATTTTCATTATGGATTATTCCCTGAAATCTACTTTTTCAGAATTTCTTTATTTTGAAAGTTGCATTTCTTTGCTGTGCTCAGGAAATTTGGTCTTATCTACATTGTATAAACTCACACTCACAATTTATCCCATTTGTTCACATGGTGTGATAGTTCACCTGTCAACATGACTGGCCTGAGCTTGCAGAGATAACTGGTATATAGTTTCTTCTGATGTGTTTGTAACAGTGTTTCCAGTAGAGTTGAGCATTTATATTAGTGAATAAAGAATGTCCTCCTCTCAGTACAGACCCAATATGGTTCGAAACAGAATCAAGTTAAGAATGATTTTGAGTTAACTCTTGTCTTCCTACTCTCCAATGCCAGAGCTTTCTGTTCTCAGGCCTCTCATCTCCATGATTTATACCACTGATTCTTCAGTGTGGAGCTAAAGTTTGGAGTTTTCCCTGGGACTCATCTGTTTCCTAGGCTTTCAGACTCAAAAAATTATACCCAAGCTTCTCTGGCTTTATACTTACAGAAAGCCCGCTGTGGAATTCTCAAACTTCACATACTTATATTTCAGTTAACATGATAAACAACATTTTACCAATTTATACATAATATTTAGATATACATATAAATAAATATGTATATTTCTGTATGAATCTTCTCAGCAGATATGCCTACATTTGTATTTTTAGAGATAGATCTATAAATATTCCTATTTGTCTATTTATAAGTGTGCATACACATGTATATATTCATTTTATGTTAAATCAATAGGTTTACATACAAATTATATACATATATATATATACAATTTTTTTCCTTTCTCTATATTTCTCTGTCTTTTTCCCCGTGTTTATGTGTGTGTGTGTGTGTGTGTGTGTGTGTGTTTGTGTGTATGTGTGTATGTGATGTCTCAATGGTTCTTTTTTTTTTAGAAAAACCCTGTCTAATACACTTGCCTTAAATTACATTCATAATAATGCACACATTTTTATCATTGTTCTTTCTAGCATCAATAACCTAAGCTATATTAATTTTTCTTTTAGATGAATTTAGCAGACAGTTATGTAGTCTCCTAGCAATGAACATAAGACATTCATACTTATGATAATTATAAATTTTGTATGTGATGGTTTTTAAAAAAATTATCTCTGTTTTCTCCTGTGAACATAGAAGAATGATACTTAGGGTTAGGGTTAAAAAGATCTATGAAGTCCTAAAATTTATGCTTATGAATATGGTGAGATCTGTCAATGTGATGTTTACTAAAAATGTGATGAGGTCTGGCAATGTAATTTTTACTGAAAATAGAAATCTGTACAGGGAGACAGGGTTAGGCAGAAGGGAAAAGGACATGGAGATACATATAAGACACTATAAATTAGCACAAGAATACTTGAGGATTCCAGGAGTTAGTGTGTGAGGCATACAACTCAGCACTCAGAAGGAACTATCCTCTTTGATATCTCAGTATTAGATTCTTGCATTTGGAACTATGACTACAAAAATTTCCATTATTAAAGCCACTCAATGTATAGCACATCTCAATTATAACCTATGCACACTGTTATAAAATTAAGAAAATTAGAACAACTCAAGTTAGGCAGTTGTCTGACATTGTAGATTTGAGAGAGTCCTAGGCGTGTCATAGAAAAATATAATCAGGCTTACACACACATGAAGTAGTGTCAAGTAAATAAACTATAACCTCATTCTTTTGCCTCCCCCTGAGCTTACAGGGTCCATTTCCTGAGGAAGGAATAAAATGATGATGTTATAAAATGTCTCTGTAAAGACAGAAAAGAAAAATCAGTTGGGACAGGCTGTAATGATTCTCCCTTTATCCTATATTTCTCCCTTACTGTGTGACTTCAATGTAAGAATTCAAGTGATTCAACTGATATAAATTAAAAAAGAAGGAAAAAAGAAAACAAACAAAACTAAATAAGCAAAGTCCATACTGTGTCTCTGTTTAACATTTTGCCTTTTCCCATCAAATAAAATGCCTTAGGATCTGTTTGGAAACCTGTCTCTTTGAAAAAAAAATATATTTGATGATAAGTAAGAACTATTTTTTTCTCTTTGTATAAGAGCAATTGTTAACAATAAAATTACACCACATATTGAGTTAGAAAAGTCTGAGTTGTATTTTCTGCTTTAGTGTGTCTACAACTTCTTCTGACATGAGTAGTTGGCTAAGTTTATAGTACCAGGCATGAGTTCTCTCATATTGAGTGAGCATTAATTCCACAAAGACAGCTGTTGGTTGATGCATAGATGACTAACCATTGGGTAGCTATTCTGAAGTTGGGTATCATTAACATAACTGTTCCATTTAAGCTAAAGAAACATCACAGAAGAAGGGTTGGTAAGATAGGAAAAGAAGGATTATGATCTGTAAAAAGAAGACTGTATCCTGTAGACTTGATAAGGAAGCTACATTCATGAGACGTCAAAAACATGATTTATAAACAATACCTACATAGTGATGCCAACACTCAAAATGCCAACAGGTATAGGGTGAATTCCCAAGGTACTAACCCTAGATGAAGAACTAAAGGCAAACAATAGTGACTATAGGAGGAAGAATCAATTTTCTTCTGGGATTAGTGATAATCCAATCCCAAATTTCCAGTCTTAAAATGATAAATATAGAAGTATGAAAATATAGTAAATAAATGAGTATATACTTGAATATATACCTACACATATACATATGAGCCACAGTCATAACTATAGAAGAAGTTGTGGGCCTAATAGGGAGTGGCTTGGCTGAGTAAGAAGTGGCTCAGGTGGAATTGATGTAAATAAAGTATACTAATGTAAGACATTCTCAAAAAGAAAAAAATATATTAGAGGAAAATGAAGCAAAAGGCAAAAGTTCTTAGAAAGTTTTATGCAGTACACTACTTGCCTCTTGTCTCAATACATTTTATGCTCTCCCTTCTCACTTTGGTTCTGTTGGCCTGTGCCCCTTGCTCTTTCTACTCTTAGACATGCACTATTCTGCCATACCTTCAGGACTTCACGTCTCCCTTCAACCAAGTCTTTGTCAAATATATTCATGTCAACAGCTAATTCTTATGATTTTGTTCTATCAACTCATTGATTTCCCTTTGCCTTTATTATTTACAACCACTGCCTAAAAAGGTGATTTATTGATTCATGGACTTCTTCAAAGCTTAAAGTGACTGTGCCATGATAAAAAGAGTACAGGCATTTCAAAACTGATTATCCTTCCTCTATCTATATAAAACTGATGCTACAGAATAAACTGCTGTTGTCAAAAATGTAGAGTCAGAAAGATGAATACAGAGAGTTATGATTTCTGTGAGCCTACACAAAATAAGTTTATAGTTTACATAAAGAATTAAAAGCTCCATACGAGTAGCACATTAGCAAATAAAAATATAATTAAAAGCAGGTGGTACCCAAAATGAAGCTTCAGTACAAAGTTGGTCTAATCACATTAGTGAATGTAGCATCACACAAGAATATATAAATTATGGTTAGAGTGAAGTCCATTTAACAAATGATAAAGAAATTATATTATTTGGCATTTGCCCAATGGAATTTAATACATATGTTCATACAAAATGTACCTAGAGCAGTTTTCCTTTTCCTGAGATTACAACGTAATTATAACATTTCTCTATTCCCCTCGCTACCTCCAAAGTCTCTTATAAATCCTTCCCCACACTTCAAGGCCCCTTTTCATTAATTGTTCTTGCAGGTGTGTGTATATATATATATATATATATATATATATATACATACATACATATTCCTAAATGTAACTTTATCAGTGTGCAGAATGCAATTTTTCTCCTTGTTCTAAGAGTTGACCTTTTGGCATGGGGACAAACAATTCTTGTGGCCTTTCCAGGGGAGGGCTGCCACTTCACCTCCAAGCTTTCTTCAATTGGCTATATTGAATCTGTGCAGGATTGAGGCCATGTGAACTTTTCCAAGTCCACTTTGATATCTCTATAGGTATCATCCTTGTTCAGATCACATTTGGGCAGTCATGTTGGTGAGACTCTATGGGTATAATTTCTGAAGTTACTAAGAAACTCCTTCATTGAGCAAATGGTGTGATCATTTTACAACTTTCTATGCTTCTCCAACTTTCTTTGAGTCTTCACAGGGGGAGTATTTTGTAAATGTATCCACCCATAACAGTTTAATTCATAACAGCATAAGATGTAATTCACTATAAGTCCCTCCAATAGATGAGCAGATAAATTTTTTGTAGCATATGTAAATAATAAGATATTATACGGTACTAAAATTAACCAGTTATCAGATCATGGGGAAACATAAAGGCATATTAGTATTTAAAATAAGAGAAGATGTGAGACCCAATTGTATTCTGCTAAAAATGGTGAAACTAAGAAGGCAACAGAAAGACTAGTGATTATAAGAGTCATGATACAATAAATAAGTATAACACAGAGGATTTTTAAAGATGTAAAAGTAGCCTGTATGGTATAATTGTAGATAAATCTGATTGGTCTTTAATCTATTTCCATAGCTGGCACAATCCTCAGAGTGGCCATGATGTAAACTATGGATTTTTCATGATTGCATATTACCATCCATGTGTCATTTGTACCAAATAAACAACTTGGGTAGAAAACATAGGAAATGGAGAAGACTATACACATGTAGAGCCAATGATGACCATGACCTTATAAGTGTTCTAAAATGACTAGAATAATTTATATACTTACAATCCTTGCACTGTCCATAGTCTCCTGTAAGCACCACCAAGGGAATATTTGTGATTTCTTTGCTGCTAAACTCCCATTGCCACAAGCAGAGAAGCACAGAAGGCTCTTATAACTATGTATTGAATACATGTTTAAATGCCTTTTATTTTGTGTCCCTACATTATTAATCATCTACAGTTACTGGAGTTTAGGATAAAAGTTTATTCTAATTACTACCAAATTTCTAGGAATGGTCCTTTTCAATAGAACAAATGGCTCTATTTTTGCTGATGTTCAATGGCTTGCTGTAATGAATACTGAATTCCTAAAGTCCAGTTACCTCACAAGGCTAAAGCATTCTTTGATAATAAATAATGCAGTATTGATTTATATATATTTATATACATTTATATACATTCTCATATTTGGGAGTCATTTTTATCTTCAGTCTCACTTCTTTCTAACTTTCCTTATAAAAAGATTGTAAGCAATAACGGCAGAGAGTATTTATTATTTTGTTTGGAAGTATTTTGAAAAATTTGTTTGGGAGCACACATTGCATTCACAAAAACATTTCTCTTGGAAAAAGAAACTGCAAATAGGCAATGCCACAAAATTGCCTGTCAACTCTTTGTATAACTATAAGGGAAAAATAATGCTATTTTTATTGCTATTCTTTTTGTTGATCTGATATGATGGATACTAGGTAAATATGTTATTACTAAAAAGCTAAGCACAGTTGACTATTTGCAATATCCCTATTCTCTCCCAGGATTTCAAATTCCAGTGCAGATTATGATAATGATTTTGTGGCTGGTAGTCCTTGCAATATATATTCCCACCGTTTTCCTTGTGTCTCTTTTATTCTAATACAAATCATTGCCAAACTTTAGAGTCACAACTTCCAAAATGTAGATACTTGTGAGTCTCTCAGAGTAGGTCTGAACAAAGTTTCAGGCTGTCTAAGGACAACAACACTTTATTATTATTATTTGTGTGAATAAAAAGATAAATACACATCAGCTACAGACTGGAAACCAGTTTCCAATACTTTAATTCTTACAAAAATCTGGAAATTTCAATGTAACTCAGAAAATCTGGCCCTTGCACAGAAAATTGAACAATCAATCATTTTTAACAAAGTTGGTTACTTTAACCACAAGTTAAATTAGTGTGTCATCAGATACCTTTCTTAGAATATGATGTGGATCTTGAGTTTGTTAGCCAAGGAAAACTCACAGTGTTTTCAATAAGAGCTTTTTCTACAGTGAGAAGCTTTAAATACTTTTCCAGTGTTTACCTGTCTGTACAATGGCCTTTTCCCAGTACTTCAATCCCAAATTCTAGCATTTCCAAAGTTTTCTTTTTCTGTTTTGTTCTAGGAAACA
>PVIH01004644.1:41314-105948 GCA_004025045.1 Sigmodon hispidus
AAGCATGGCTTATCAAGGGAAGAAATACAAATAAGATTGCTACACCTATATTTTCTTTGTGTTCATCTTTCCCTCTGAATTTTTTTTCCATCCCTGTATATCCTTATTCAAGGTCTCTTCCCCCTCCCAACACATCTGGTCATTTTTTCCTCTGCAACTCCCCATCCCCTCCCTGGGCAGGGAGCAGACAGTCCTATGGACCCCCTGACCCAATAATGCTTAGATCAGTCTCCAATTCTGGCCAAATCCAGTTCTTTCCCCCCTCCCTCAAGAGTGAGTCAGGTGTTCCTCTAGGTGGAGTGGGATCCAAAGGGTCAGTCCAGGGTGTTAGGAAACATTTCTAAGTGTGCATTTTTTCATACTCTTGTGCCTCATTCTTTCTTTTAATTTGACTTTTTAATTAAAATGTATTTATGTATTTTATCTCAATTATGACTGTTCACCCTGTGTGCAATGACTGGCGAGTCCAAAACATGTCATGAGAAGCCCTAGATCTGGAGTTAAGGATGGATACTAGCAGTCATGTTGCAGCATTATCTGTACAGCATGCATTCAAAAATATTGGTACAGAATGAACTCACACTTCTGTACAAACACCTGATGCATTAGAAAATGGGTGAACAAATTGATAAGAGGGTGCCGGCAAAAGATCTTCAGAGATAAACTATGCAGTATCCAACTGGGTGAGATTTGATAAGCCCCTTCTGCCAGTAGGAGAGGATATTTGACATCGGGTTTGAATGCCATAGGCTTCAAAACCCCCAGAATCTGGTTATGTGTCCAGATTAACCTTAGGAAACACAGATGCTAGGGAAATAGAAGGTCACCATGAACATCTCTGAATAGTGACCTTCTATTAATGAAAACTAATCTGTTTTCAAAGAAAAAATTCTATCTTAAATACTATGTCTAGAATCTGTTATTAAAGAGTTGATTGATTAAAAATTTCAGATTCTTCTTTCATCTTCACTTGTCTTTCTTTTTTTAATTCTTCAGAGCAGCAAAACACATGGATCAGACAGAACAGATGAGTATATGTTGTATTAAGAAACATATTATAAATGTTCGTGGCTTATTAGTAAAAACTATTCAAATATATTCCATGTGTTCTTTACATGGTTGTGGAGTTTATAGTGACTTCAGCCATTTGTAGACTCATATTGAGAGAAAGAAACCTTTACAAATGTTATTCAAAAGATTCAGAATGATTTCAAATTTAATTGATTGATTAACAGTTAACTGCCCACACTTTCACTTACCTAGCTAGGTAACAGGAGGAACTTGAGACATTTAGGGATCCCTGCAGGAAAAGGAAATAGACAAGATCTCATGAGTAAATTAGAAGTATAATGGGGAGCTAGAAAGAGGAGGAGGAAAAAAATCATGAGATATGGAGATGGTTGAGTGAGAGGAGCAACAGAGAGAAAGAAAAAAAAAGGAATGTATATCTTGATAGAGGGAGTCATTGTGGGGTTAGAAAGAAATCTTGTGTGGAGGAAACCTCCAAGAACCCACAAGATGTCCCTGGCTAGGACTTCATGCAGTAGAAGAGAGGGTGCCTAAAAAAAACTTCCCCAATAATCCAATTAATGACCACCCTAAGTGTCATTGTAGAACCTTCATCCAGCAATAAAGATAGAAGCAGAGATCCATAGCTAAGCACTAGGTTGTGCTCCTGGTCCAGCTTAAAATAGAGAAAGAGAGTGACCAGGATCATGAGGAGGAGACTCACAGAGACAACTGACTGGAGCAAGTGACAGCTCACAGACTCACTGAGGAACCTTCATGGAAATGGACTAAATCCTCCAAAGGTAGACAACTGTCAAATGGAGTGGGCAATTTGTGGAGCTTATTGCAGTAGGATCACAGTATGTTCCTGGTGAATGAACCGACATGTCAGAGCTCATTCATTCACTACAGAAGAACAACTAACGCAGCCTTGATTCTGGGATGAAGGACTTGAATTTATCTCAAATGGATATGCCAGACTGAACTGATCCATCTTGGGACTCCTTCCCCTCCTTGGTGAATGATGAGGGAACAAGGTGGGGGGAGGCTGAGGGAAGACTGGGAGTGACTGGGAGGAGGGAAAGGAAGGGGAGCAGTAGTAGATATGGAAAGAAACTTTTTTAAATAAAAATAATCATTAATTTATTTCACATTTTCTGTAGTCCATTGTGAGGTTCTTCATTGCTTATTACCTAGGCCACATAAGTTAGTGTAGTAGTGTTTGTTTTGTTTTGCAGTATTTTATACAATTAGAAAATGCATTTGATTGCAGTATTTTTATTAAAAGGAATTGTATTATGCTTCCAACCTATAATAATGTGTCATAAAATAACTCATGCCACTTCCACCTTGCTGATTATTGGTCAAACTCTTTAGAGGATTTCACATAGTCACACAGTATTCAAAAGCAACTAGGTATAAAACAGTTAAACTAATGATAGAGATAGTAGAGTTGTTGACAAACTTGGTAAAGATATAAGGATACTAATACCAATGTACCAAATAGCAAACATCCAGCTAGATGTACATCCTGGCTTTAGGAGAGAGACAAACTGACTTTAAATAATTTTAAGGTTAGTCTCATTTATTGCTCATATTAAGGCTAAATTATGATGCTGTTTGATGACGGGATCTGATACTGGTCTATCTATTAATGAGAGTATATTACTAGATCCATCTCGGTTTCATTTGACATCCCACTGGAAATATTTTTTAAAATAACTGTGAAACAAGTAGATTCATATATTACTGCTTAGAATAATGTTAAATTGATTCAGTTACTATCCCTTGACAAACATCATCTTCATAATCACACACACTTACATTTGTAAAAGCCTTGTGTTGGAAAAATTTCCTTGGTAAACTTTCCTGATTATCATCAATCAGGAAAAAAACTCAACTAGAATCAAATCCTGGCATTTTCTTTGACTAAAAGCAGCAGAACACAGTTTATTGAGTTTTTTCTAACAGTATTCCATATTAGATTGTTAGAGAACTTTGGTAATAAGCGTTAGCATTTAACATGCTTTAATTTTTTAGTCTGCAATACTTGGTTATTCACAAGGTTGAACAATACACTTAAATTCTATAGAAAAATAACACTGTAAAGACCTGTTTCTACTGTTCTAAGGCCCTCCCTACATTGTTAGAATGGATGGGCAATCCCTAAATGTCATTATAATAATCTAAATTTGAGAAAGTTTGTAGCTCAGAAAACCTTAGGTTGATTACTAATTCATGATTTACTATATTTTAGGTATAAAGAATAATCTAGATCATAGAAAACTTCAGTAGTATTATTACTATTTTTCTGTGTGGAAGAGCATATAATCTAACTTACTACTGTTGCTCAAAATAGCTAAACAAATCCATTTTCTCTGAACACCTTTTACTATTAGAAATACTAGTGGTTAGGTGAAAACCAAACAGAAATATCTGTGTCCAGTTAAAGTTTTGGACATGAAGCTGGAGTGTATGAAGAACATTATTTCCGAAAAATTTTTATTTATAAAGATAACTTTCAAGAAAAAATATTATTTGGTAAAGTTTTGGGTGGGTATTTTTTTTTCAATCAAGAAGGAGCTTAAAATAAGACAAACCACCCAAATCACTAATTCTTGGCTCCCCTTTCCTTGCATTCAGCATGAAAAACCAAACCAAGTTGCAGAACAAAGTCTCAGGCTCTACCATATCTTAAAATGACAAGTTTTCATTATGTATTTTCAGATTTATCTGTTTCCTAGATCTCAACTACTTGTTGTAGTAATCACAATGTAAATTAGATATTTTATATGTCTTTTCCTGAAAATGACTATTAATTCTTGGTTGATGCAAGGCCTGAGGTTGGTAATAAAATGATAGCAGAGCCAGTAAGTTATGACACTAATGATATCTTTGAATACTATATCACATTCTGAAGCAATACACGAAGTCTTGTTATTACAAATGAACTAGTACAAAATAAATATGTGCTATTTCATTAGATGTGTGATACAAATATTGTTGATAAAAGGATTGAGTGAAGAAAGCCTTAGCATGAAGAGAAAACTGCCCTTGTATTGGCTTGAAAGACAAGGGAAAGCAATTTTGCATGTACTAGGTTGTTTGGGGTTTTGTGTATTTTCTTTTTTTTGCTTAAAAAGTATTAAACCTTTTGACTGGGTAGCAGTTGGCAAAGGTTCATCTTTCATTCACCAGTGTCTATAACTGGATTGAATAATTATAATTTGTCCTGCCATCTGAGTCCCTCTCTGACATTTGGCTGCCTCTGCCCTGCTGTTCATTTATGCTTAAGTTTGTACCTGCTCATTAACTGATTTGTCCTAAAAATAACTTTGAAAGTCTCAGATTCTGAGCTGTTAGTAGTTAGCCTACACAGCTAAGGTTATAAAATCAGCATCTGGCTTGAGCTTAAAAAGCTGACTCCATTCTCATTTTTAAGGCAAAGGAAAAATGTATATTGGATCCTGCATCTAATTATCTCTGAAAACTGTAAAACACAGAGGGTTATCACAGAGGATGTGTCTCATTGTGCTGAAGAATTTGTCACTTTATTCCCAGCTTTGGAATTCATTATGGCCACTTATTTAGATAAGTGACGGTAGCTACTGACTGTCTCAACCACAAACTATGAAACCACTCAGGCACAATAGTGTTGTGTCTTGCTTAAATGTTTCTATGAGTAAAATGTTTTTGCATTTTGTAGAAAAAGACTTATCAAGCAACTGGCTTGAAGCCATTCTAAATATTTCCAAAACCCTGAACCGAGTACACTAGAATTTATTTAGTCACATTATTGTTTCTTATTTTAGTTAAATGTTCACATAAAATGGTTTAAAAGAAATAATTCTTCTTTTTTAAAACAAAAGATGATACAAAGACAATTCCATGTGTTTAAAGATTCTAAAAAATATTTCATATTCCATCATACTTAGGTAAACAGAAACAGATAATCACATATGTGTGATGCAAACAACATTACTCTATATTTTGAAGATTATCAGCAATTAATTTTATTGATAAAACATATAACTAATCAAATCTTATGGTACTGGGGTTTATAACTAAGTTGCATTGCTTATTATTTAGTAGCATATCACCAATTACTAATTTATCACTTATAAATTGACTTGTATAATTAACTGTTCTTATAACATTCTTTATTCAAAAATACATAAAATTATTCTTCATGATGCTTCTGTTTTGTTATCTAGGATGAAACATAATAACTACAATGTAGGCAGAGCTCTTTTCCATTTGAAACTTTGTGTTGATACTGTAAATTGGATCTCTGCTCATATCAACACTTATAGTTAGACTAGAACTTGATTTCATTCATATTTAACATTTAAATTCCTTACCTCTTATAAATATTTGTGTAAATGTCTGTCTTGTCCATTTATATTTTTCCAGCAATTGTGGGGTTTTTTTTTGGCAAAATAGTGTGTGACACAGGTTTCCATGTAATCCTGCACTTCATGAGACTACAATTTTCTATTTTGAGCAAGTAACCACTCTCATTGAAGCTCCTAGACCACAAAATATATTCTCTACAGAAGTCTGAGAGAGATTGTGGGATGAGTTGCATGGGAGGATCTGAAAGAGGCTGGAGGGCGAACTGATTGGTAAGGATAATGTTGTAATTTTAATATAATTAAATATATATTTTAAATAAACTAAATTATTTTTATGAGCTTTTTACCTGATGGTCAAATTTATCTACTATCCATTGTATTGACATCTATTTTTTAATGTATAGCTTTTCTGTTGACTTGTGCAGACTTTGTAACTTTCTCAGTAAATCAGGACGTTAGGAAAGAAATGCTTCTTATATTGATATCTATAATATTACATATAAAATTTTTGTAAATTATGTAGGTATTCTATAGTCTATAGATAGCTGACAATTTTCCTATTTCACTTTCAATCATTCTTAGTGTTATCTTCATATTATTTTTACATATAGGATTTTATTTATCTGTTATGGAATATTCAATTGCAATGTAAAATTCTGAGAGTGTGTTAATAAAATTAACCTTTTATCAGGAGGTGGAGCCAGCAACTAGTTGACAAGAATTAGCCATAGAGAATATGGAGGGCCTGGGAAGAAGGATAGAGAGACACACAGGAAGGAGTAGGGAGGGACTTAGACATTGGGGGAGGATGGGCTTTTTAGTTTGGGACAGATGGAGTGATGTTCCTTGCTGGGTCTCGTGCTGAAAAAGGTCAGTTGTTTGCCTTTCAACCTCTGTGATCTAGCAGGTTTTTACCCCAACATCTGACTCTCAAGTTTGTATTGGTAAAAAAAAAACCAGCAAACAAACAAACAAAACAGGTTAGTTAAAAAAAATAAGACTTTTTAAGTTTTTGAAGCAAATATAATCACATCATTTCTTCCTTTCTTTCCCGCTCTCCCTCCAAAACCTCTCATATATGCTACCTTTGATCTTTCATAAATGCACAGCCTCTTTTTTAATTTAAATTTTGTTTTAAACACACAGACACACATATTATAAATACATGAATAAAATCCATTCAGTCCATATAATGAAACTTTTATCTAATACAAAGTGTTCAGCCCTGAAATAATATAAAATATATATTATTTGTTAACAATTTTGGTGCATATTTGTTGACAGAATTAGCAAATCTCTCTGTTGCACACCATTTGTATTGTTAAATGTGTTCTGCTGATAATTTCCCATCATGTAAATACAGTCAGGTTTCATTCCCTTTATTATTTAATTTCTATTAATTGAGACAATTATTTATATATATCAGATGTACAAATCAGTATTGCTGAAAATTGAGTAAACACATGAATACAGAAAAAGAAAATGTCCTAATTATTCATCCAGGAAACTATTAGTCACCTGCATTAGAAAATAAATTAAATCAATTTGTAAATTGACAATGAGAATAATTGTGCATTTTTGTTTTTAACATATTGTAAAACATGGCAATCATCTCATTGTGTATAATATGTTTGAAAATAATTTCATTATATCAAATATAAAGCATTCAAGTTTCTGTGATTATCTTTTGAATTATGTTTGTTGACACAGATCCTATTTCCTCATTGCAATAATATAAATTCAGAATCTAGGCAGTGGTGATGTACATCTTTAATTCTAGCAGTAAGAAAGAGAAGTAGACATATCTCTGAGTTCCTAGCTGGCCTTGTCTACAAAGTGAGTTCTAAGACAGCCGGAACTACACAAAGAAACTTTGTCAAATAATAATAACAGTGACTAACAATAAACAATGATCTGATTTCTGTCTGACATTGGGCAGGTTTCAGTCTCATAATTTTCTTTTAAGCTTTTCTATGTCTTTTTCTGCACATTTTCATATTATAATTCATTTAGATGGTTCTAATTTTCTATTTTATTTTATTTTCTATATAATTGTTGGTTTAAATTTTTAACAGATTAAGTAAAATTAATCTTAATACTAAAACAAGTCTGGTACTTTTATTATCTAAATGCACACTGGCTGTTTCTATTGTTTTGTATTTTCATGGCTCTGGCTGACTGGTGCTTTTGATCAAATTATTGGTATATACTTATTATGTAAATATGTAAGATCACACTTTTATCTCCAACTGTAAATCATGTTCATCATACCAATATGTCAAAAGTGTTCCCAATGTATTAATATGCTCAGATGGCTCAATCATGTTACCCAGCCAGAGAGCAAAATGCTTAAACCTGACAATAAACATTTTGAAGTTATGTTTAATTCTAGAAGGAAAAGGGCATTAACAAGGTCAATTTACAAACAGTACTACCACCAACATGTAACTACATTTACCTCTAAACTTTAGTTATCTCTAATACAGTGTAAAATCTTTTGACATCACTCAGGGGGAAATAAGCTTAAAAATATAAATCAATGAATATATTTTGCTCCAGAAATAAAAGAGAGAAAGACGGGAGGGAAGAATGAGAGAGTAGGTGAATGTGGTGTTGGAACAGAAAGAGGAAGAGGAGAAAGAAAAGGAGGAGAAAGAGGAGGAGAAGGAGGAGGAGATTACCAACCTTTCCATAAATACCCATAGATTCATTCCCACATCCTCAATACAGATTATGTGGTTTTGTATTGGAAACAAGCAGACCTCTAAAAAACAGCAACTGAACATGACAAAACAAGATACAATAAAACGAGGTAAAAGCTCCTAATTGCTATGTGGTGTGGGAGGGACCTACCCTCCGTAGGTAACACCCATGGGCAGCTGAGTCTGGGAAATATAAAACCGGTTGAGTGTGGTAGCCAGCTGGTGGGCAGTATTTCTTCATGCTCTCTACTGTAGTGCCCACCTTAAATTCTTTGGCGAAATATCTAAGCCAAACAAAAGGTTTTCCTTCCCTAGTGGCTTTTGGCCATGATGTTTATAACATTAGAAAGTGAATGGGGACAATGCTCCTCAGAAAATCTGTTTCTGCTCAGTCAATCAGTGTTCTATTACTAGTCACCTGGCATGTAGATTGCTGTATATACCAACTACCAATTTCCTGCTACTCACTATAGAACAATCTATATTTTGCATATTGATTTCTTTAATTTACATTTGTATCTAATCCAAAATTTTTAACTTTTCAAATGCAGAACCTACTGCAGACGACACCACCACTATCAGATACAAATATGTGGTATGTCTGTGTGTTTGTGTGTCTATGTGTCTCTGTGTATAAATGTGTGTGTGTTCACATTTGTATTACTTTCCCACTGATGCATACCTCTGGCACAGCATACTTATTTGAAAACAAAAGGAGGGTACAAATAGAGAGGTTTCCCTGGTGATATTGAAATTGTTTCTTCCAAGTTTAGATGAAAAGAACTCTTTGTTTTGAAAGTTTGTAGATATATTTATCAAGTATAAATATGCCATATTTTATTGATTTGAATATTTTATCTAAAATGCATAATTTAGAGTAATACTTATATTAAAAATTAATATACTGTGGCAAATGTGTAAACTTCACAGAAAATTTATGGATAAAATGTGGAAGTCTCAAACAGTTGCCAGCTTTACTTGGCAATATCTAAGTCTCTTATGGAATCATTTCAATAGGCTACCATAGGAAACAAAACATTTCAGAACAACTAGGTTAAGAAAAATTCCACCACAGAGAGAATACAGGAGGTCTCCAGATCATACACAATAAATATGATTTAAAATTCTTTATGGCCAAAGACTAGAAAAATATGCATTTACAAATCCCAGTGTAATAGCAAACCTAGTGCAAACATTAGAGAATATTAAGCTAACAGGGACTACTTGCTGAGAAATTCAAACATTGTATTACAATGTAGCTGCAAAGCAAGAAAATTATGTTTTAATCTGAATTTTAAAAAGTGTATGTGTGTGTGTGTGTGTGTGTGTGTGTGTGTGTGTGTGTGTGCATGCTTCTACATGTTTAGTGCAGATCAAGGTTGACATTAGACCTTAAATAGGTTCTCAGACTTAGTTATTGAGACAGTTTCTCAACTTCACTTTTTTGGCTTGTTATCAAGTCCATGGGTTCCACCCCAGTATGCTTTGCTTTTATGTGGGTGGGAGTGAATCTGAATTTAGGTCCTTATGCCTACACAGAAAGCATTTTATTGGTGAGCCATCTCCCTAAACCCCCAAATGATGTTTGTTCAAACTCTATTTCTAGGGTTTTTTTTGTAGCTGTAGTGCTAATTCAGACCTTCTGTAAGGAATGAATAGTAATCACCTGTGGTATCAGCTTTGCTGGTTTAAAACTCTATGTGCTCTATGTGATAAGCTCTTTCTTTACATTGAGAGAATTTCTCAAGACAATAAGTGCAATGGGAGGTGTTTAAAAGAGAACACACACATGAACTAGTCAACATTTTCCATTTCTTTTTTGTTAGATACATTTGAGAAACTATCTTAAATTATTGAAAAACATGAAAAATTTAGGATCAATATTAAACAGAATTTTGAAGACTTTATAAGCTTTCTATATTTAAATATGTTGAGGAGTGTCCAGGAAAGGTTCTTGTCTTCTTTATTTTATTCAGAGATTTAAAGGTAGCTTTAAAATATTAATAGACTTTTTAACATATAGAGCTATGATTAAAATTATTGTCTAACAAAAAGACAGAAAGAGATACATGTGAAATTACAGACTATACTTGAGGAACAAGTTACAGGCAGTAAGGACATGGATCACACCTCAGGTGATCTCTGTCAAACTGACATATAGACACCTGAGTGTGGAAAGAAAGATGTCACATTTCAGAATTTCCTTTAATCTTACATATTGAAAGATATGTAATATGTAAACCTCAAACATTCTAAAACGGAAATGATGAAAACAGAATAATAATAATTAGTTTTTAAACGTTTCTTTATTTTTAAGATTGTCTAGTTCTGTAACTAAGAAGATAACGTTCAGTCATGGTGATTGTATCCATGTTCTCTAGCACCCTATCAAGCATACTCCACACTATAATCCAGGACTAGAGTAATTGTTTAAAAAGATCAGTTCAATAATATTGGGTAAATAGATCAAACTAATTAGCAAGGACATTTTTCTAGATAAAATTATAGAAACAACTATAGACACTGAAGACAAAGCGTGATGATGGCATAAATATTATAAAGGGGGACATGAAAGGCAGTGTTACTGCTAATATTAAATTAGCTAAAATTATCATCTTACATGAAAGTACTACAAAGAAAGGCAAAATTTTGAAGACATACTGAATGAAAGACTTTTGGTTATGGCAAGGATATTAGTCAGAATAAATGATCAAGTGATAGTATAAAAAGATAATTTCCAAATCAGTGAATGTTTTAGTATTGTCTATCTGTATGGTTGAAACTCTCTTTTTACATTATTCTCAAATCTTACATTTTACTTATTTTGTTCAAGCATGAGTGTGTGTGTGTGTGTGTGTGTGTGTGTGTGTGTGTAGTCACCAGATTGAGTTTGAGGAATCTTATTTCTCTTACTCCACTATCTGTAATTCAGAGATTGTAGTCAAGACTTAATCATTAGCCTTAGCTCCAGGGACATTGGTTCTGCTTAACCCCCCAGTCCATTTTCAATACTGAAAACATATTATGAGGGAATTAACTTTAAAATTTTCATGTAATAAATCTAAAATACAAGTGGGGCCTAGAGTTTTTAAATACTTTTCGGAAAGTTTAACTATTAATGTATAAGAGGGATGCAGTAAAGAAGCTGATGAATTGCACTCCCTTTAGGGGAAAGATGTTTACTGTGATAAGAGAGGAGAACAGAGAGAGAAAGTGGAATAACATTGTAAGGGCTAGAGAAGCACAAGACTAGGAGAGAAGAGTGAAGATATAAATAGAGAATAGCGCGCGCGCGCAAGAGAGGGGGAGAGAGAGAGAGAGAGAGAGAGAGAGAGAGAGAGAGAGAGAGAGAGAGAGAGAGAGAGAGGCAAGAGGAAAGTGAGAAAGTAAAAATTGTGGGTTTTCAGGATGGTGAGTAGCTGAGGTCAGGGAAAAGCCAGGAGGCTAGAGTGCCCTTTGAAATGTATTTAAAAAGGCAAGGGAATTATCTGTGATGAATCAAAAATGAAAGAGTCTTTTGTTTTGTTAAATACAAATAGACTAGATATTGTAGCTATAATTCATGGTTGATAGCCGTTTTCTTATATGTAACTTTGCTACATTATAATTGAAATCTTCTTTTTTGATTAGACAAAAAAGTTAAGACTGTAAAAAGAAGAAAAAGGGTGGAAAATCAGGTTAACATCACTCCATTTACTTTAGGTAAATGGAAGAAGACAATGCTCTGTGACTGTGGTGAAAGTCACAAAACAATGTATTCCTGTCTATGTTTGCAATGGTCAGACTCTCAGGAAATTATTCTTTTCTTTGATTGGCTATTACTGCCTTTCAAATGTAATTAAACATAGAATGAGAAATTCTTTTCAGGGATATATTGTAAGGTAAGAATATGGCTTCTATGGAACTGTATAAATATTATGTGACTGAAATACTGGATTTATTTGGATCAGTTTAGTAAGAATATATACTGTGTTTAGGTAAACGTTTGTGCAACATAACTTTCCCTTATGAACACATGATAACTAACTTGTTTTGCAGGACATAATAGTGACAGCCAATGCGAATTGTTGCCATACTCAGTTTGCAAGGACAGAGTTTCAAGTTAGAATAATTGTCAATTCCACTATAAATAAGGAATGCTGAGTGCCTCATTACACGTTGCAAGAACCAAACAATTAGCGATTTTGGATACTGCAAACCATGCTTCTTTATACTCTCCATGTATACCAGTATTCAAATCTACTATTTTATATCCTCAAGAAATGACAGACATGTTTTTTTCTTTTTAATATTTGCTCTTGATGAGTTTTAAAGAAGATGTGCAAAAAGCCCCTGAGCCTTGCTCTTAGCTTATTCTCTAAAGGAAGTCACTAATCTTGTTGAAGCTGACTAGGCTACACTAGGTATCTTAGAGTTACTATAAAGGTACATCATGAACATGGCAACTCTTATAAGGAAAAACATCTAATTGCGGTTGCTCAATTACAGTTGGGAGATTTCTTCTATTTTGGTATGGTGGGAGGTAAGGCAGCACACAGGTAGAGAAGGAGATAAAAGTTCTTACATCTTGACTCACAGATAGCAGGAAGTGGCTGAGATACTGGGAATGCTTAAACATATATGGTACCTGAAAGCCTTCTTCTGCATTGCACACTTCCTCCAGCAAGGCCATACCTGTTCAAAAAAGCCACACCTCCTGAAAATACCATTTCCTTTGAGAGTGATTTTCTTTTAAACCACCACACTAAGGAATCATCAGTACCCTTCTTTCTCACCTCTCCATCCTCAATTTGTTTCTCCCAACTTTATCAAAATTCTGAGACAGAAAGGCCTGTGTGACAATCTGTTATTAAATAGAATACATGGTAGCGTCTGCTAAGATTTGACATACAGCTTTAGTTCATATCATTAGTTTGATCCCAAGCAGTGCCATTAAACAGCCTCCACAGTTAGGGAAATATTTTTGAAAATCATTTGCACTTGAAAATTCAAATGTTATAAACTATCACAGTATTATTTCTGGAAATAACTTTTTTAAGGTTTAAATTATTGAGAGTGCACTAGACGTGCCATTTTAATGAAACATCTTTTAAACCAGTGATAGTTTAACTTTAAGCTATAGAAAACATTCCTTTCTTAGGGCAATTTTGGTCTCATATATATAAACTATAAAGAATATTACAAACAAGAGACAAGTGCATACTATATGAAGTAATTTCAAATACAAGAAATTATGTTGGAAATATTGGTATAAAAATTAAACTAAAAATATTTATTTAATCTCTATTTATTAATTTTGAATTATTTAATATTTGTTACCTATGATACCTTAAAACATATGTATAAAAAATTATGAATTGAATAAAATATAAATGGAAAGATGGTTCATTGGTTAGGAGAACTCACAGTTCTTTATGATAGTAATAAACTGTATTGCATCCATGTCCAGAGTTTACAATTTCTTATAACTAACTAAAGCTCCAGGGAATCTCATATGTTCTTCTGACTTCCTTAGGAACCCACAGGAACTCATAGACCACATACATATAATAAGAAAAAACAATCTTTGAAAATAAAATATAAAGCTGGGCAGTGGTGGCACATGACTTTAATCACGGCACTCATACTGCTGAAGCAGACAGATCTCTGTGAGTCTACAAAACAAGTTCCAGGACAGCCATGGCCACAAGGAGAAATACTGTCTTGAAAAGCCAAAAGGGAAATAATAATTAAATAGCTATTATTATTATTAATTATAAGCCTGCAATCCTACTAGACACCCAACACTCTCAATTGCTCTCATGTTTTTATGGGTCTTTCCATTCCTCATCTGTATTATAGTAAGTTTTTTTAGTTAGTCAATATTTTAATAGACACCCTAATATATAATTTCTATAGCACTTGACTTATATATGTTAATTTCATATGACTTAATAGTTTTTATTATATTAAAAATATGTTTCATCATCAGTTAAAATTGATAGATTATAATGTTACATCAAGTTACTTTTTATCTTGTTTCCTTTGCTTTAGCATTAGAAACCAACAAATTTATATTTGATGTCTACATATTAACTTTCCTTTAGATGTACTGAAAAATTTAATTTTAAAGTATTAAAATATTTTGAATGGCTTTTATTAGTATACTGTTTTCAAGTTTTATTCATATCAGTGTATCAACACTTTAGTTTTATAGATATCTATTATATATTATCTTGCATTTACTAATGAATATATATTTAAGTGATTTTCAACATTTTTATATTGTGGAAATGATCATTTTTTTTCTGTATACAAGGCTATGTGGGCTTATGTGAGTCAGATTAATATTCTTTTGGCAAAGTGCTTGGGGAAATCAGGCTGGAGGTGGCAAGATTTTTTTTCTTTTTTACAAAAAAAAAAGGACTTTATTTACTAAATAAATAAAATAAAAGAGTGAAAAGGAAAAAAAGGAAATATGTAACAATGTCATTATGTGGAATGAATAGTGTTGAATCAAGTATCAAAAGACTATATTAAATATAATTTTTGGATCCCAAGCTGTTCAGTGGTTGTTGTTTGCAGCTTGGATATGCTTTGCTTTTTGTTTAAAGTCAATTGATAAGTGAGTACATCCCCTGCTTATCTTTCTGGGTTTGTGATACCTCGCTCAGAAGGATATTCTCTAACTCCATCCATTTGCCTGCAAATTTTAGGATATCATTTTTCCTTACTGCTGAGTAGTACTCCATTGTGTAGATGTACCATAGCTTGTTAATCCATCCTTTATGTTTTTCTTTTATCTTTTGCTTTCTTATTTAGAGTCACAGCAAGATATATTATGTTATATGTGGGAATTGTAAAGGGAGTTATTTCCCTAATTTCTTTCTCAGTTTGTTTACCATTTGTATATAGGAAAGCTATTGATTTTTTTAAGTTAATCTTTTTTGGGTCCACTTCACTGAAACTGTTTATTGTCTGTGGGTTTTCTCTTGCAGAAGTTTTGGAGTTTCTTATATATACTATCATATTTCTGCAAATAGCAATGTTTTGAGTTTTTTTCTTTCCAATTTGTATTTGTTTGATTTCATTCAGTTGTCTTAATGTTCTAGCAAGCACTTCAATTGCTATATTGAATAGATACAGAGAGAGTAGAAAAACTTGACTTGTTCCTGATTTTTGTGGGATTGCTTTGAGGTTTTTTTCCAATTTGATGTTGGCTGTCTATATTTATCTTCCTACACAAAACCCAAGTTCAAGTGGATCTAAGGTCTCAACATACTAGATACACTGAAACTAGAAAATATGGGGATAGTCAATACCTAACCAATCCCATTATATTAAGAAAAAATATTATTTTAAAAAAGTAGTCTCTCGGGGGCTGGAGAGATGGCTCAGAGGTTAAGAGCACTGACTGTTCTTCCAGAGGACCTGAGTTCAATTCCCAGCAAAACCACATGGTGGCTCACAACCATCTATGATGAGGTCTGGTGCCCTCTTCTGTAAAACTGTATGCATAATAAATAAAATAAATCTTTAAAAAAAAAGTAGTCTCTCTCTCTCTCTCTCTCTCTCTCTCTCTCTCTCTCTCTCTCTCTCTTTCTCTCTCTCTCTCTCTGTCTTTCACTGTGTGTGTGTGTATGAAGAATACACATGTATAAATATGAATATGTGTATATATATTTAAATTATTAGAAATACTTTACTTTCTGTTTCTTTTTCATCTTTCTTCATCTAAAATAATTTGATTAAATTCAAAGAAAAAAAGGTAAATTAAACAACTATGAAGCATGTATGTATGTATAAGTGTAAAACTTATAAATGGCCCCAAGGGAAATAGAAACTGGTGATCAATGCTTATATTTTCTCAAACAGGAAACAGGTGAGGTTTGCGGGCATGTCTTCCAGCATTATTCAATAGATAATATAGTTTATTTTTGTGAAATTGAGTACATCATTGACTAATTGACTTAAGTCTTCACAGGCTTTCTCTTCAACCCTCCAATCAAGTTTCATCAGCCTTATAATTTATTTTAGTTTTGACTCAATTTTGGCTTGTCTGTCAGTATTGTATTTTGTGTTATTGACATTTTTTAATCCCTCCCATTGACTTCCCCGTTGTGTTATGGGCAAGGGAAAGATACTAATCCTCTGATTCTGTCAGCTTGAAGCCATTAAATCTGGTATTTATCATTACCTTATTTTATTTACATCTTACCAATACCTACTGCATCTATGTAGTTCAAAAGAAAGTCTCGATTGATAAGATTACATATGTGTAACATGAACAAGTACTTCCCTGGAAAATACCAATAATCTAAAAGTTAAACAAAAGAAAGCATTGCTAACTCAAAATGCTCCAGTCAGTCAAGGTCAATTAGCTTTACATTTTGTCTTCAAAAAAGATCTTCAAACAAAGCTAAAACATAGTATATTTTAGAGACAAATAAAATATAGTGGCAAATACTCAATTAAATGTCAACTGAACTAAATATTATTGACTACAAAACCTTTATGTATATCTTATAAAATAATGAAGTATTAATAAATCTGCTGAATATTTCATTTTCATATAAAGTAATTCTTTAAATAAAGATATGTCAGTTAACTAGTTTTAAAGTTTGAAAAGAAACTATCTCTGAATCATATTTAACACATGACAAATTCTCACAAAACATAAATGTGAAGAATACCTGAATAATAAATAATATGTCCTATATATGTTTTACTAACATATGGCTATCATTTCATGAAATATCTATCTATATTGCTGTTAGGTAAAATGACATTTTATTTTTAATATTTTTGTTAATAGAAATCAAGTAATAGTGAAAGAAAAATTTATCAACAATTTATATAGATTTTCAAATATCGTATTTCTCAGAACTTATACTACAGAATAGATTTTCCCTCTTTATTATCTATTTATTTTGAAATAGGGTCTCATAATGTCACTCTGCTTGTCCTAGAACTCTTCTTCTGCTCTTCTTCCTCCTTCTCTTTTTCTTTCTCTTTTGATATTGGAATGATTAAGAGATAGATTATTGAATCTAATGTAATACAAAACAAACAGTTGTTAACCTCAAGACATTTTACATTGGTATGGATTTTGGTTTATTGATACAAATTTAAGTTAAATTTTACTATACTGTATGCATGTTTCTACTCTTGTTTAAGATATTATGTTTATGCAATTCCTTTAACATTGTAAAAGGTTTCTGGCCCAGACTTGCCAGCCTGTCCCTGAAGGTTCTGATCCACTCTCAACCTCGCTTAACCTCAAATAATCACACACGGGCTTATGTTATTTTTACACTGATTGACCTAGGGCTCAGGCATATAACTTGCTAGCTCTTTATTCTTAAACTAACCCATCTTTCTTATCCTGTTCAGCCATGTGCCTCAATACCTTTTCTCAGCAGCATTACCTTTATGTCTCCTGGCAGCTCTGGTAACTTTGGGGCATCTGTGTCTGTTCTTCCTGTATTCAGAGTTGACTTAGATTGGTAGCCCCACCCCACCCACACTTCTTATCTGTTTTGAGCCAATGTGTGTTCTTATTAAACCCATAGGTGGGACAATTATTTATGATAAAACACATAATCCCACTATATTTCCCAAGAACCCCAAATTTAATATCCTTTCCTCCAGTATCTGTAACAAGTTATAACCAACACATAACAAACACAAACATCCATAATCCAATTTTTGGGAATGTGGGCATAGTTTTCTAGGCTATTTCCTGCTGAATGGAGGAACTGGCAATTTCATGGGGATCCAAAGATAAATTTAGGATTATGGACAAGTCTATGGTGGTATAGTCTGTAAGACTGGGTCATCTCAGCCAGTCTCCTTAAAGTTGTTTTGAATACAGAACTCAGAGGAAACTGCAACAGAGGTGCTCTGAAATTCTGAATTATCTGTACCATCTGTTTCCATTGGAGACTTTTTAGGTGTCTTCCTTGATCAAACTTTATTTTTTTTTAACTGAAAATAAATCCACAGCTTCTCATTTTCTGAAAAAATAAAAAAAAAAAGCTTCTTTTCCAAAGTAGCATATCTTTTGATTTCAATTTTAAAGTCAACTCATTTACAAAATATATCCACTGGATTTATCCATAAGCATTTGTAATCAAATGCCTTTTATCTGCTTTAACTACTTTATTCATAGGTAAAAGACTTAAAGAGAAGACAATAAAATACACTATCCAGATACTGTTTGTATTTTCCATTTTATGTGACTTATTACTATTTCTTTTCACTCTATTTTCTTTTTGAAGATTTTCTCTATTCTTTTTCCTTTTGTATTTTCTCTCTCAAGCCTATGTATCCTTTTACAGGTTCCTTTTTTTTTTATAAATCTGTCTCTACTATACATTTCTTATCTTTTCTGTTTCTGATCACATTTTTGCTTGGCTAGGGTGGCTGACCCACACAGCTCTCTCTATTTCTTTCTGTTTTTGAGCATATTTTTAATCTTCCAATGTGTGGCTAAGTATTAAAGGCTGAGCTAGAGAGGCTGGCTAACTTCACTTAGCTCTTAGTCTAGCTTCATTGAGTTTAACTTTTTAGCCAAGATACAGGTAGGATCCATAATTACCACTCTGGGGAATTTTAGGGCCCATAAAATCACCAAGTAAAATACTGCTTTCTGTTGCCATGAACTTCATTTAAGTATTTGGCAGCAGAGACTCTTCTTAAGAGACCCACAAGTGTTTTTCTTCTAAGGCTGAATCAAGGAAGCTTCACTTAAAAAAGCTGTGCCTCTGCTTGCCTCCAGCAAACAAAGCTGATCCAAGAAATCACCAACACTAAGAATCAGTCTCTGACTCTTTTCCCTTTTGTCTATGAGAACAGAAACCTTAACTCCTCCATAAGCAACTTGTTTCTTATAGTGAATCTTTTGTGAGACTTCAAGAACTGGCCTTGGTTTGATCTGCCTGCTGTGGACTGGCCAATTCTAAATTCAAGTCCACCTGCCTCACCAGGGCATCTCTATTTTTTGGCTCCGATTCTGTGCTTTGGAACTGTTTTTAATCTTTCTCAAGCTTCATATGAGTATATATTACCCATGTTGGGCTGCCATTTCTTTTAAAAGTTTTACGGCCCAGACTTTTCAGCCTGAATGCAAGGTTCTGTCCCACACTTAACCCCACTTAGCCTCAAATAATCAAACACAGGCTTATATTATTTTTACGCTGATTGACCTAGGGCCCAAGCATATAACTTGCTAGCATTTTAGTCTTAAAGTAACTCATCTTTCTTATTCTGTTCAGCCATGTGGCTCAGTACCTTTGCTCAGGAGCATTTCCTCTGTTTCCTGGCAGCTCTGGCAACTCTGGCAACTCTGTGTATCTGGGTTTGTTCTTGTGTATCTAGGTTTGTTCTTCCTTTATTCAGAGTTTTCCTAGCCTGATAGCACCACCCATACTTCCTTTCTTCCTTCAAACAATCTCCATTTTTATTAAATCCATAGGAGGAATAATTATTTACAATGTAATACATAATCTCACTACAATTAAAAAATGCAGATTAATAGTCATCTGTGATAATCAAACTTATAGTCATGTTAGTTAGATGTTTTTAGGTATACAAAGATATATTTCAGTTAGATATGCAATCTTCAAACACTTCAAAGACCTACAGGATATAGTACTTAAAATATTTTAAGAACTTAGACTTTTCTGGACAGTGAGACAAATATGCTGCTGGAAGCACAAACCTACTTCAAGAATATAATGAGTATTGAGGAAACTCCATAAGGAATTTACTTTCCTTGTGGCAAAAGTCAGCCATTGGACAAGAAACTGTTCTTGTATTGACTGCCTGACAGTTTACTGTGTAAGCTAGACATGGAGGACCCCTAGAAAGAAGACCTCTGAACTTTGGCAGAACAAATCAACATGATCCTACAGGTTCCTGCTTCACAAAGAAAACTACCATGCATCCTTTAGGACACATGGAGAAGAGACTGGTAAACTTTAAAGAATGGGTAGAGCAGTTTTTCCAATTTCCTGTTTCACTGAAAGGTATGACAGAGACTCCAGGCCTATAGGCTAAAGATGGATGTCCCACCATTACAAAGGAACTTGGGTGACTGTCCAGGCAGCCAGATGTTATCTCTGTCATTTCTACATTTTGAAAGTTGTTTGAACTTCATGTTTCCTTACTTAATATTGTATTTTTCTGTGATCTGTGATGTAACTGAAGATTAGATAGTTGTAAGTATAGTTTTCTTTATAAAAGGTACAATAGATATGAAAATTTAGATTCAAAACAATAAGCTAAATAATAGAATATTTTCTTTAATTTTGTTAAAAACAAATAGAACAGATATTGTAACTATAATCTTGTTTGATAGCTGTTTGATTATATGTAATTTTGCTATATTGAAATTGAAACCTTCCATTTTGATTAGACAAAAAAGGGGAAATGATGTGGGATGTCTTTCTGTATTCTGTGAATAGAGAAACTGTCTTGGCAGTTAGAAGACATCTTAGAAATAGGCAGGGAAATCAGAGCCTAGATAGGAGAAGAAGGGCAGAATCAAAAGACACACCATCCAGCCACCTAAGAATTAACATGTAAAAGTAACACAGGTAAGCCACAGGCCACGTGGCAAAACAGATTAATGGAAATGGGTTACAATCAAAAAGCTAGGTAGCAATATGCCCAAGACATAGGCCAAATAGCATGAAATTAATATAAGCCATTGTGTGATTATTTGGGGCTATCAGAAATTCTAGACCTCTGGCTGGACAGGCCAAAAACCTCATTCTGCAATCTTATTAATTTTCTTCTTTTTTATCTTCTTTGTATTATCATTTTCTATAAACACTGATCATATGTACTTGAGAAAAATATATAAATATGACAATATAGCTCTTAGATATAGAATATATATTGTATTATTTTTATATTAACTTATCTTTACCTGATTTTACTATCCATTCTGAGGATATGCTATAGAAACATGAACACTGTTACAAATCAGTTTCTAAATTTACTGTTAAAATTTTAGGTTCTATTTTATAGTCTAGTGTTTGATGCATCTAAATTTATTGATTATGTCTTCTTTCTGTATGAACAATTTATAAGGCAATCATTTTAAATTATCAATTATTCAAGTAAATTAAACTATTTAAGATTTTTACTTCTATTTGTTTTATTAAATTTTTTCTTCATACCACTGTTTTCCTCTCAAATAGGCCCCTCATCTGTTTTAATGACATATGTTATATTACACTGAATTTTTTTATCTCTTTTATTAGTCCCTTACAACTCTTGATCTTTTCAAATGTTGATTTTACATTGTCTCTCAAATATATATACATATGTATGTATATATTATATATGAAAGAAATATTACTGCCATTGTCTTTCTGAATCTGAAATATTACACAACTGAATCCATCCATTTTCCTTAATAAGTCATGATTTCATTGGCAATCAAATATGAATTTAGCTGCATTGTTTATATGTATCACATTTTCTTCATTTATTTATTGAATCTGTAGTTTATTATTTGAAAAATGATTCTTAAATAACCTAAAAAACAGAAAGAAATATGCAATTTTCTGCATAACGGTAGGTTTTGAGGCAGCAATATGGTCTCTTTACCAAGATCTTACATCTCTGTGTAGCTTTAAGTTATTGTACAGTACTCTTACATCTCAATCTGATTTGCTTGTTTGAAAATTTTCACCTGGATAGGAGCAATACTAATAAACTAACTCAGATTTTGTTTATCTTCATAACTCTCTCGTTTTGGGGACAGTATTGATAACAACTTTTTTCATATCCACCATGTGAGTATCTTACTTTAAAACAGAGAAAATACAACAATAAAGAAAGAAAGGATAATATTTTAAAAAATATCTCAAAAATCACTGTAGAATAGGGAAATATGCTTGCAATAAAAAGGGTTAGGGTTAGGGTTAGAATATCAATTTTGTACTTTTTATACATTAAAAGTGTTTTACACATTAAAAACACATTAGTTTCTAAGATTAAATAAGACTGCAGATGTTGGAATAATGAAAAACTGTGGTTGTTGTATGGCATAAGATTAATATGTAATTGTAAAGTATTATTTTTAATCATGGAATTCATATTCCCAGTAATACAACTTTAAACACCAACCTTCCCAATCTATCTTAGTGAGTTTCCATGTGTTTTGTTTTCTTCTAAGGAGAAATTGCTTTTATTTTATTAATTAATCCTAGAAAATCTAATTGGTATTTACATTTTACATTATATAAAATGCAAGAAAATATGTATTTGGAAGGCTGTCTAAAATGTCACAGTGAATATTTAAAAGTTTGGCTGTCAAGGCAATAGAAAACACTATTTGGTTGAGCAATGTGCTTTTTGTGTTAATACCATGAAAAGTGAAACATCTTGTTTTTCATTTCCAATAAAAAATCTTTTCATGTTTCAACTATGACACTGTTAATGCTGATTGAATCAAAGACATTTGATTACTCTGCAAGATTTTCTTGTAACCTCAAAAACAGTGTTGAGGAAGACTGGCGAGCATGGAAGATGAATAGTTTGACACTGACAAAGTATTGCAGCAGGAGAAAAACCTCACAACTTCACTGGTTTATGGAACCTAAAACAGAAATCAGTGCCAAGCTTGGCAAGAAATACAAAGCTTTTGCTCCATCAATATTGGTTCTCTTAAAAGCTTAAGTTGTCTGTATTTATTCTAAAAAAAAAAAACAGCCACATTTATGGGTTTTAAAAAAGCCATAAGAGTCAGTATTCTACATAACAAAAATGCCTTTAAGAGGGTCAAGAACATGTATGTTTGTATGCTTCCAACAATTCAACTGACCTCTAAGATCTTCTTGGTTGAAATGTCACATTAATGTGTGACAGATGGGAGGCAAAAAGTCCTTATGTAATGCCTTACTCATTCTGCCATATTTTTCCCATAGCCACCTGTGTGAAATTTAAAATTTTTGACATGTTTCTTCTGTCTCACATTAAGTAACAAACTGTAAAACTGAACTCTTACCTATAAAGTTGTGGGCAGTTTTTACTTTTAGATATCTAAGGCATATATGAATGTATATATACTTCACTTTTACAAACCTCAATGGTTTAGTATATTTTAAGAATATTTCTATGATTTGTTGTCTAATATTTTTTTATAGAACAGATTAATTCAGAGAACACTACCACTCAAAATGCAGGGCTCTGGACACTGGTTTAACGGATCCATCCATAGAACACTCTGAAAACTCAGGCTTCAGGAACACTGTGAAATAAACTGTAGAAGCCAGACAATGAGGGAAACTTAGCTAAGATTGTGTCTTCCAGTAGCGTCCCACCAACATGTCTGCCTAAATATGAGCTGAACAAGAATAACAACAGACATTCTAAAGAGATACAGAAATTATGCTATAATCTTGCACATGGACTACAAGCATTTACAGAATGCTGAGAATGGGAGAAACAGTGTCTTTGGAGGAATACACCAATAAATTACTCTGAAAAAATTATATGTAACAATATTTAGATTGAACAGGTTACATTTGGAAATACATATGTGAGGAAGAAAGGAAATAAAAATGATTAATTATAACATTACCTCAAATGGAAAAGGAAAAATGTAGGAGGAATTGGAGCTTGGTATGATAGTGAAGGTTTACAAAATAAAAAATAAATGTGTGGATTAGTGGAGGAACATATATGTTTATTGTCTGCCTCACTGCTCCTAACTCCTTTACTTTCAGAATGAATTTAAAGTATGACTTTTATTGCCACTGGAGGAAGTAGACAAATTTTTCATATTCAAAATAAGAAAACTTTTACAAGAAAAGAGCACATGAACCAATGACCTGCCAGTAGCTCAAGTGTCTCTGTGGGTTACCCCATCATGATCTTGACTACTTTGCTTAAATAATCCCTCCTCACTCTCTTTACTTTCTTTGACTGAGCTGGGCTCCGGACTGACAGAGAGTTGGAAACCTGCATGGGACTGAACTAGTCACTCTGAATGTAGAAGACAGTGTGTGCCTTGGGCAGATTGTAGGGCCTCTGGCAGTGGGACCAGGATTTATCTCTACTGCATGAATTGACTTTTTGGAGCACATTCCTTATAGAGAGATACCTTGCTCAGCTTTCTTATGGTGGAATGGTTTAGTCCTGCTTCAACTTGAGAGGCAAACTATATTGACTCCCTGTGGGAGTCCTTACCCTCTCTGAGAAGTAGATGAGGGGTAGGGTGGGGAGAAACTGGAGGCTAGTAGGAGGAGGGGAGGGAAGGGGAACTGTGATTGGTATGCAAAATTAAAGAAAGCCTTTTAAAAAAACAAAAAAGAACAAGTTTCAAAATTTCTATTTTGAAATTTACACTTTTATAGCAGAAATCTTAACACTTTTGCTTTTTTTAGATCCATTTCAATGAAATCCAGGAATCATCATTTGGTTGATTTGGATATATTAGGAAGTTTTTACTACAGAACACTAGGTGACAGCTGTAAACATAGAGCTCCCAAAAAAGTGAAGAACAATAGTAATTTTCATGATAAGCATATAGGTCAAATTGTTTTCAGAATTGATAAAATAGAAAATAATAGTCTTTAGAAAGAGTAATCAATCAGTAACTCAGCCTTTTCGATTTTTCCATTATTTTAGAAACTTGTCTAAAGAGAAAATAATATAATCAAGAGTGCCTTTTTATTTGAAGTTGACTTTATTGCGTTCAATTAGCACCTGTTATTAGAATATATTTAAATTTGATGAGACCAGGAGAATAAAATTCACAAAAAATGGAGAAGGTAAAGTTGGCATGCCTCAGCATTCTAAACAAGCACTGAGATTTTACCATAAAGACTGAGACTCAGGCAGACAGAGAACTAGAAAATAAGTTCTGTAAAACAGAGTATCAACAAATAGATTAACAAATTGATTAGCAAACAATGTAACTTATTTTAGTGACTGTATGTTAGAATTAGAAAAATAATTTTATTCCAAGAAAATTGAAACATTTTGTTTTATTAATTTATATTAAAGTTATACATAAATAAGTATATTAAATGTTCATATAATAAATTATTTAAAAATGTGTGGAACTGACTTTCACTTTTCTTTTATCATGTCATGTCATCTGTTTTGATCTAAGTTGATCTTTTGTCCTATTCTCTGATTTGTTAAATGTAACTCCCTTTATTATTTTAAAAACTGCTAGCAATTATATAAATAATTTCTTCAGTTAATGGAATATACTTGAAGAAAATTATGCTGAAGTTAGTCTAGTTTCTGGACATTTGAATTTGTGTTCATGTTAAATATTTTCTAAAGAGTTTTTTATTTATATAGGCAAGTTTTCTCACATAACAATTATAAACATAGTATTGTCTTACATAAGAGATCTAAAATAGAGAAGGTTAGTTAATAATGTGCTGGTATTTTGTTATATATTTTAAATTTAAATTTTGTTTAATGGGCTGGCCACAGGGTACTTAATTATGCTGCAGAGAATAAATGAGCAACATGAATGGGCTTTTTTGTAAATGGAAAGATCATAACAGTGGGTATAAAACTGACAGGACTAATAACTGAATTTGATGGGGGCATGATGTAAAATCACCAAATAATAATAAAAGAGAAAAAATATTGTAAACATAATCATAATTGCTATCACATTAATATAACATATGCAAGATATCAACTTAAATTCTACATGCATACAATTATATAACTTAAAGGAGGTATTGGGCATGATATTATTTGTCATGATCGTAGACTTAACATCACACAAAGAAGCTCACCAGAATAACATAGATATTATGTGGCAAAAAGCCCATGATAACTGACTTCATTTAGGTAATTTGCAGAATCATGTGTGCTTGCCATCCATCCTGCTTGTTCTCTCTTTCTTCACATATATTGGCATGAACAGAGAAATAGATGAGTCCTAAATTATCAGAGACCAGAAAAATTATATTGAATTTCTTTTAAGATCAAAACCAAATTCCTTTGATATTTGAAAGAATATATTGTGTTTTGACCTTGATTTATTTATGTCAATTGTCATGAAAAAACATTTGACAGAAAAATCAATTATACTCTTAAAAATGTTTGAATGATTTTAACAGAAATGTTATCAATACAGAAATTACAACAGAAAAAAATGTATAGTCCTCGATATTACTCTAAGAAGTTCTCTTTTACAAGGAAAATAAAATAGTCTTGTATAAATTGAGAATTTAGAGAGCTTAAAAAAAGACTAAGGGCCAATACCAATTCCTGCTAAGCAACTGTAGTGCATCTGAGGGCATTAGCTGTGACCTACTATGCTTTCTTCATCTGTACCTGAGCCTAACCTGGCTTGAGGAGCTTTAGATTTTATTTTTTATGTTTCATGTATTTAAGAGAAAAGAGAAGTTTTATTACTGTATTTATTTTTAGCTATCCTGGATGCTTTGCTGTTTTATATAAAGTTTGATATTGATTTTAAAAACAATTAAAAAATAAAAAAGAAAAGACTAAGGGAATGCAATTTAGAATTCTATTTTAGTTTGAACAAATTAAAATGTAATGAACAATGCAAATAACATCTTAAGTAATTATACTGAAACTTTGTAGGCTAAAAGTGTTTTCTATAAATAATGTGTTGTGATCAGTTAACATCCCTAATAAAATATATAGGGCAAGTTCAAATGACATAAATCGATAAGTATGAAAGTAAAAATGTAAATCTATGAAGGATTTAATATATTTATCTTGGAGGCATACCAAAGATTTCACCTCCTCTGAGCCACTTTTAAAACCTTGTCAGGAAGAATAAATCAGATAAATTATTTTAAATTGGGTTATTATGTGTGAAAAATGCCTTTGGAAGAATGAACTTCCCTAAATATATTTTAAGTCACCAATAATATTTCTTTTGCCAAAATTTACATTAGTGGAAAATACAAGTCATGTATGGGCTATGGATCATAATGAAGGTGTAAGAATTAAAAATACCCAAAATGTTAATGGGAAAAATTAGTTAAAAGAAAAATTATTCATGATTTTAATGTATCAACACGAGAAATTTTATTTTTTGAAAAGGTTTTTCTACTTATTCTTTCCAGAAATTAGAGGAATGGAAGAGGTCCGTAATAACTGATGGTAGACCAGAAAGCTATGGAAGCCTAACATAGAGACCTAGTCTTAGAATTGTGACAACATAGAGTATAGAAAACAGTAGGTTGATGGAGGGGTGGAGAAGAAAAATTGCAAAGCAGGGAGAGTTAGGAATGTAACAAGCCAAAAAAAATGAACAGATAAAGAAGTATATATATGTTTGTGTGTGTGTGTGTTTATGTGTGTATAGTTTTATGCATGTGTATAAGCATATTCATATATATGATAACATATAATAAATATATTTTATTATTTAATATATTTATATATTAAGAATCAGAAAATCAAATAATTTTCCTGTAGAATTTTTCTTCAAGTAATGAAATAAGCTTTATCCAAAATACCTACCAATATTATTGCCTAACTTGAGTGACCAATGATAATAATAGATATACCAAAGTAGACATGGTAACACAGAAGGCTGAAACCTTACATAAAGAACTATATGCCACTAAAGTATGCTGTGTGTGGGAGAAGCAGTCTTCCCAAGGAACTATCAAACAAAGAAACTAATATCAAAAGGTTAGCCCTCAAAATGTTTCATAGAGTAGAAACTGAAGGAATATTGCCAAATTCTTTTTGAGGCCACAATAACCCTAATACTCAAGCCACTCAAAGATGCAACAAAGAAAGAGAATTACAGACCAATTTCCCTCATGAATATTGATGCAAAAATTCTCAACAAAATTCTGTAAAGCTGCATTTGACAGAGTACAGAATACCTCCTTATAGAGTGGTAATTGGAGCATGATTAAGCCAGTGACAATCATAATGAAAGTGAAACAAAATATCATGGCATGATAAAGTGTGTCAAAGAGGCAGCATTATTCTGATGCAAAATGGGGGCTTTGCGTTGCCATTGGGGGGGGAAAACAGATTTTCTGGTGTTTGTAGAAGAAAGAATCAGAAAAACAAGCAAAATTTGTTCTGGTTTGATCTTCTACACTATGTCAATGTGGTAAACCCATAGAACTCTAGAGCATATAAATAAGTGGTATACATATTATAATAACTGCTGAATATTGTGATATAATATTAAATTAAATTAAAATCAACAAGTTCTATTCTCTGGACAAAGTAATAAATTACTTCTATAGTAATGGTTGAAGTTTCTGCTGTGTAGTTGACTATTTTGCTTGGGAACTCAGACAATTTTTATTTGTATGTATATTTTATACAATGTTTAAAATATATCAAGTCATGAAGGACAAGATGCTTCAATGTACTATATTTGAAGTGTTTAATATGAAATATTTATAAAAAGTCATATATAAAACTTAGATAAAATATAGTTATATAACATATACAATAGTTTTAATCATTTGAACATCTGCATTTTTTTCTAAGTATTCCATGAAATTAAAATAAAAGACTATTATCTAAATGCTGTGATTTGAGTATCACAAGTATTATGCATTTTAAAATTCAACCTCTTGCTTTTGTGGCTGTCATTCCTGAGATGAACATTATCCCCTATTTTTTCTTAATAGAAGTGATAAAGCATTTCCCTCTAGCCTTCAGACTTTTAACCTACTAGGCAATGAAAAAAAATTAAATCTGGTTTTATTGAGTTATAACATTTGAGAGAGAGATGATTTCTCTCCAAAGTTCCCATATATAAAATCATCAACAAATGTGGGATTTTCTCAGAGCTTATACCTATTCTAGTATGATAACCAAGACTTTTATCACATAGTAGAACCAACTTTCTAGGAATAATTGTATGACTCTTTAAATTTATGATAGAATTTATGATAAGGATATATCTTTTTAAGTACTACACAGTAAAATGTAAGCTGTAAAGTGAGATTCATACATTTTATGTTTGTTCAGAATCTTTTGATAGCAATGTCTTAATAGCTCTTATTTTTTCTCTGTCTCTAGAATTTTCTGAATGTCATTTATATATACATGTCTGGTTTTATGTAGTACTTTTAGATTCCTATATATGTTAGTTTATTAATAAAAGAAATTATTAGACATATAAAAAATTAAGACAGTTTTTGAAGGTGTCCCGTATTACAAGTTATGTGCATAGAAATTCCATAATAATAGCATCCAAGCCTTGATATTCTGCTTCCCATCTCTATAGACACATGTCCCTCTAAGAATCAATAAGCAGTATATTTAAAGTATGTACAATTGTCTCTAGGTCTCAACAGTCAGTTATAAAGATTACTTTAAAAAACTAGAAGAAAAATAAGTATTCTGGTTTTTTGCATCAAAGGTTTGTGTCAGTGTGGCTTTGCTCACATGGCAGAGAGAATCCATTATTTTCTAAGCAGAGAAAAATAGATTCAAAGAAAAAGGGAGACTAAGTGTAGTACATTTTCTTTAGAAATATCTCAAGTGAAGTAATTTTACAAGGAAAATTTTATCTCTGAGGAAAGAGGTAGGAAAACACTAAAAATTTGGAAAGATATTTCATGCCCATAAACTGGTTGAATTAATTTTGAAAATTGCCATTTACCCAAATCTGTCTATAGATTCAATGCGATCCCAATCAAAACACCAATCTCATTTTGCATCAAAATTAAAAAACAAAACAAAACAAAAAGCTACCCTCAAAATCTTATGGAATCACAAATCTCTGAATAGTTAATGCAATTATGGGTAAAAAAAACAGTACTAGAAGTGATTACCATTCAGAACTCAAGATAGATTATAGAAACATAATAATAAAAATAGTTGGTATACTTACTATAGAAAGACATATAATAAAATTAGAACGATACAAAATGATTTGTACATCTCATATTTATTCAGAAGTTTCTGGCTCAGAATATACCATATATCTGCATCCACAGTCCAGGCCAGTTTCATAGCCATTTAGTCCCAAATAATCACAGAAAGCCTTAAGTTAATTATAATATTTAGTCTATGGCTCAGGCTCATTGCCAACTAGCTCTTACAACTTAATCCAACCAATTTCTATTAATCTATTTTTTGCCTTATTGCTAGTGGCTTACCAGCACTTTTACACCTTGCTTCTTGGGTAGCTGGATTATGTAATGTGATTGTGTTCTGTTGTTTTGTAAATAACTGTTCCTCCTACTGGTTTAATAAAAAGCTGATTGGTCAGAGGCAGACAGGAAGTGGGGAAAGGGCTACCAGACTAGGAAAACTCTAGGAACAAGAAAAACAAAACAGAGATTTTCACAGAAAATGAGAGACTGTGGATTGATTCCTGGTTAAAGAAAATAAGATTTTATCAAAGAAAATACCCGGAAAAGTCTCCAATGCAAGCAGATGGCCCAGATAATAGAACATTTAAGAACATCTCATTTCAGTTTCCTCTGAGCTCTGCATCCAAAACTAATTCAAAGAGACTGGCTGAGGCAAATTAAAGGTGTGGTCAAAGCAAGAAAGAAATAGAGGCATCTGGCTGGAGTCAGTCACCATAGCCAAGCCTTTAATCCTTAACTAAACCTTGGTCAGAAACAAAAAGAAACAGAGGGAGCTGGGTAGAGTCAGCCACCCTAACCAGGCAAAGGTGTGGTTAGAAACAGAAAAAGATAAGAAATAAGAGATATACTGTAAAGACAGATTCAAAAGAACTCTAAATGATGTAGAATGTGTTTAAAAATAAATGGATGTTTGAGAGAGAAAATAAAAAGGGACAGAGAAAATTCTTTTTAAAAGATTTAGAATAAAAAATAGCAATAAGTCACATAAAAATGGAAAATACAAAAATTGTCTGGATAAAGTATGTTATTTTATTGTCTTGTCTTTAAGTTTATTGACTGAAAATGAAGTAGTTAAAACTTCTAAAAGACATTTGATTGTTGGATTAATTCAACCTATATATTTTGTACATGAGTTGACTTTAAAATTGAAATTAACAAATATGCTACTTTGAAGAAGAGATTTTTTTTATTTTCACAGAAAATGAGTGGCTGTAGATTGATACTTGGTTAAAGAAAATAAGATTTGCTTAAAGAAGATCCCCTGAAAAGTACCCATTGGAAACAGATGGCTCTGATGATTCAGCACCTCTTTTGTAGTTTCCTCTGAGTTCTACATCTAAAACTAATCCAAGCAGACTGCCTGGGGTGACACAGCCTTACTAAGGACATGTCCCTAATTCTAAATATTTTTTTTGGTCTCCATGGGATTGCCAACATGCCCATTCAGCAAGAAGTAGCCTATACAACTATGCCCACATTCTCAAAACATAGATTATGAATGTTTGTCTTTTTTTACAGTGTTGGTTATAAGTTGTTACAGATAATGGCAAAATAAATTATACAAATTAGATTTGGGGTTCCTGTTTTAAAAGGAAAAAGCTGGGAAATGTAATAGGATTATGTTCTGTTACTTGTAAATTATTGTCCCTCCTACTGATTTAATACAAATCTGATTGTCCAGAAACAGACAGGAAGTGTGGGCAGGGCTACAAGACTAGGAAAACTTTAGAAACAAGAAGAAGTGAGCAAAGGTGTTGCAGAGATAACAGAAAGACACCATGGAGATAACATGATGAAAAGCTAGCAGATGCAGAGGACAACAATGCTGCTCTGAGAAAAGGTATCAAGAATCATGAGTTAGTTTGAAAGTAAAGAGTTAGCAAGTTATATACCTGGGTCCTAGGTGAATCAGCATAAAATTAATATAAGCATCTGTGGGATTGTATGTGTTTCTGTAGGACTATGGGACAATTGACATAAAGCACAGTCACAGAATACATACCTACATCAGCCAAGCACAAAGATGACACACAAACATATTTTTTATATAAAGGCAGGCCCATGAAAATAATATCAGATTTCTCAATAGAGAATCTAGAGCTTTAGTTTTTTTGTTTTATTCTTGTTTGTTTGTTTATTTGCTTTTTCTTATCTTAAGAACAATAGAGAAAATTGTGTATATGAGATGGTTGGGATAAGGTGACAATGTGGGAAGTAATAAGAAATGGGAATCCATGATAAGAACATATTGAATAAAAATATTTCAACAATAAAAAAATATAGTATCTGTACAAAGCAGACATATAAACCAATGGAACAAAACCAAGGACCCAAACAAGGGTACATGTACCTTCAGACATTTAAGACTTGGTAAAGATGTCAAAAACATACATGGGTTAAAAATAATGCTGTGAAAACCAACTGTTCTCATGCAGAAGACTAAAGTTAGATCTACCTCTATCATCTTGTACAAAACTAATAACTCAAAAATGAAACTAAAAAAAACCGGAAGTAATCGAAGACCAAATAGGCAGTACCTAACGTGTTATGAATATGGAAAATAACTTTCAAATAGTTTTCTATGTACTCAAAAAATAAGCCAAAAATCACCAAGTGGGGTGTCATAAAATAAAAAACAAAATTCTGCCCAGATTAAAAACAGTCAGCTGAAACAGAAGCCCAAAAAATCAAGAATTTTTATTTATTTTCCTTTGATACATCTGAGAGAGGAATGATATCCAGAAATTATAAAATACAAAAACCCCTCAAAAACAAAAGACAAAAAACATGGGCCTATATAAAACATAAGCCTGTAAATGAATATGTAGTTTTCAAAAGACATAATAAAAAATGGAATTAATATATAAAGAAACAAAAAATATTAGTAGTATTTGAGGAAACAAAAATCAAAGCAAATTTGAGATTTCGTTTTACCTCAGTCACAGTGGTAAACAAATTAGTCACAAGTACTGGAAGAGGTATGGAAAATGAAAATCTTATTCACTCTTGGTGGAATCACAAACTAATACAACCATATGAAAATCAGTGTGGAGATATCTCAAAAATAAAATCTGCCATATGAAACTGCTTTACCGCTATTAGTTAAATGCCCAAAGTACATGACATTCTTTACTACAAATACTTGCACAGCCATGTGCATTGTTTTTGTATTCAAAATATCTAGAAAATGACAATAACCAAAATGGTCTTCAGCTGGTAAATGGATAAATAAAATGTGATATTTGTGCACTATGGAATATTATTCAGCTATAAAAAAATGATACCAGAAACTTCACAGGTAAGTACATGAACCTGGTAAATATCTTATTGGCTGAGGTAATCAGGATAGAGAAGGATGAATGTCACATTTTCTTTCCCATCTGAGAATCCTATTTCCTAATTTTTCAGATGTGAGAATATATTCTGGAGTAACTGAAATAAGCAGTAGGTAAAAACAGATCGCTGCCAGGGTAGCATGTATGTATAGGATCAACTAAGAGGGGGAAAAAGGCACAAAGTATATGATGGCAAAACTAGAAAAAAGAAGAGGAGATCCAAGGAGAAGGACAAGGAAATACATTGAGAAGAAATAAAAATGGGTAAAATAAGTAAGGATGTCTGAAAAAGTTGTCAGGACTCCCGCTATTAAGTATCTACCTTAAACATCAGTAATACACATATAAGCTGATACATCAATATGCATATGGATTTTAAATAAGAATATCTCACTTAGGTTCACAGTGCTGTTCCCCAAAGACAAAGGCTATCTAATAAATAGTTTGACACGAGGCATGAGGAACCCCACATTTATTCTTTTTTTTTCTTCACTTTCTGATTTTTAACTTTTTCTTTGATTAGAATGTTTTGTTTCTCATTTAGCAACCATTCTTATTTCAAAAAAAAAAATTTAGTAATATGTCTAAGTTTTCTTATAAAATTTTATAAGAAACTCCACATTTATTCTTTAATTAAAAATAGATTTTACTTATCCAGTATATATTGCTTAGAGTTTCCCTTCTTCTCAGTTACTTCCATCCTCCTCTCCAATCAGATTCACATCTCTCAGTCCCTCTTTGAAAGACAAAGAATCATCTAAGAAATAATATTAAAATATATTAAAAACAACTAAGGACAAGAGCCAAATTAAAAGTACAAAAAGCAAAGATAGATACAGAAACACACACACACACACACACACACACACACACACACACACACACACTTGAATATATAGAAACTATTTTCTCACTTCTGGATGGTTATCAAGGGGAGATAACTTTTGGGATAGGGATGAGATTCACAGCTCTAGATATGGTGCCACCTGAAAGACTGGAGCTGGTAATGAAGGAAGACTAATTTCATATGCAATAACCAACTATTATCATAGCACCAGACAATTTATACTCTGAGAGTTAAGAAAGGTCTCGTGAGTTCATATTCTCATGAATTCAAACAGTTTATGAGGACAAGGACAAGCTGCATGTGGCAAAAATAAACATGCCTTTCCATAGAAGCAGTTAAAGGATAATATAAGCATTTAATTGAATAATATAAGCAAGCCATAATGAATAATCTAAAGTAACCTCACTCCTATCCACTACACCCATAAGAAGCATGAAAGTACATCTCAAGAACAATTTAATGTTTTAAAGAAGCTGAGGTTACAAGGCTCTTGTCTTGTTTCCTTGAAGTGTTCTCATAAGCACTTAGAATTCACACAGGTCTCCATTTGTGAGCTGTGTTCTGACAGATGAGGACACATGTCAACTTCTCTTGGTAGACAGGACCTTCTTTTGAATTTTGGCTTTGACTCTATGAGAGACTCCCAAAATATTATAGGCTATTACTGTTGCCCTTGGTTGGTCCTCAGAGGTGGAAAAGTATGTCCCTAATGCAAGCACTCAGAATAGGACATGACCTGAATGCTGTCAAAGGAATAAAGAAGTTCTTCCAGTTATAATGCCTTTCAACTACAAAAATGGTATTTTGGCAATAGAGTGTGCATTCCTGGTATACATACCTTGTCAGTAATCACTAGCTTTCTAATAGGAATTAAGACCCACTCAAAAGTGAAAATCATGTCTGGTACTCAAAGCCTATAAACTACCCAGGACTAGAAAAGTCATGGTTATTGGAAGAGAACCTATAATTGTCACTTTACACACAATCCCTATGTTCTCAATATTTGTCTTTTTAAGAGCACCTTATAGAGACCTCGAATAAAGATATACATGGATAGAAAATGTGACTTCTTTATTCATAATAAAAAATATTTCAAAAGTTGTAATGATTGATAAGTTTATTAGAGATGATTAATGTATGTCCCCATGATAAATTTAGAGAACATAAAATAAGATACTGCCAAAGAATTAACAGTATAAGTTGAGTTAATCAGCTTTGCTTTGTGTATCTTTATGTCAAAAAAGACACAAAATTTTTTTGTGTTTTCTTATTTAATTTAATAGCAGGATAAATGTCCTAGAAAAATCTTCATGGTTTAATCGCTGAGCTAATATAAAGCACAGAATTCTGATGTATTATTACTTGAAATAGTTTTTAGCAACTAGTTTTCCTACATATTAAAAAGATTAAACTTGCATCATCTTGTTAACAGGATAATTTTCATTTGATTACATTAACCATTATTTATGTTAATTTTGATTCTACAATATTAACAAATGTTTACATATTATTTTAAAATTAAAATAACTTACTCTAGTATGTAAAAACTGCTGCAATTATTTCTGAGTGTACCAGGACTTCCATTTAAGAACCATTCATAGTATACTCATGAAATGAGCAACCTCACAACACTAATCATTAGAAAAACAAAGCTTACTTATCCAAACACTTATATGTTGTGAATGGTTCTGTTATGGACTTTGCGGGTCTGGACCAAAGGTTTAGTCTCACTTTTGGCCCCGCTTTGCCTCAAATAACCACACACAGGCATATATTACTTTCATTCTTATTGACCTAGGTAGGGCTTAGGGCTATAACTTGCTAGTGCTTGCTCTCAATCTAACCCATGTTGTTCAGCGATGTGGCTGGGTTTCTTTTTTTTTTTTTTTCTTCTTCTTCTTTATTTTGTATTTATCAAAAAAACAGTAAAAAGAATTTAAAATGCGGAAGAGTTAACAATAACTATAAAGAGGATAAGAATCATAAGCATGGCTTATCAAGGGTGGTAATGCAAAAAAGATTGTTACACATATATTTACTTTGTGTTCAGCTTTCCCTCTGAATTTTTTTTTTTTCATCCCTGTATATCCTTATTCAAGGTCCCTTCCCCCTCCCACCACATCTGGTCATTTTTCTTCTCTGCAACTCTTCTTCCCCTCAGTGGCTGGGTTTCTTATCTCAGAGCAGCATTTCCTCTGCATCTCCAGCAACTACGGCATCTGTGTCTGGCCTCTGTCTGGCAACTGACTCTGCTCTGAAATGTTCCCAAGTTTTCTTAGCCTGGTAGCCTCACTCACACTTCCTGTTTGCCTTTGGCCAATCAGCTTTTATTAAACCCATAGGTGAGACAAATACTTACATTACCATCATAATCCCACTACACATATGTTGAGTTGATCCCAAAGCATAACCAATTCAATAATATACCATTTTGATATTGTTGGCTACATTACTTATTTGTTGTTTCTTTTGCTCATGTTGTTACTTTATTCTCACTTTCTACTTTACCTACAAAGAGACCTAAAATAACATGATTTAAATGAAAATTAACTCAAATTTTTAAATTTGAAATTGCTAAGTGTTAACTAATTTTTAAAGATTTGTTCATCTTTGGAGTTCATAATTTGTTTCTTTGTGTTGTACATAAAATATTCTCAAATCAGCATTCCTTCTATTTACCACATGCAATTACATTATCCAACTGGATCTCTTGTACAGAAACTAACAGTATTGCTATGATTTTATACTTTAAATGACTTTATTTAAAATAAACCGATAAAATGCTGAGTGATATAATTTTGAATTTGAATTTTAGCTTTCATTTTATCCCCTGTCATAAGTTGTTTATTCACATTCTGTGAATGAACTCCCAATGTGTTTTAAAAGAGCTAGCTTCTATTTTCCATATCAATATTTGGTGAATTTTACATTAGAGAAATGAATGCCAGACATGGATTTTCACTGTCAAAAATAATGACTCTTAGCAACTACATTGATTTGTCATTGTTAACTACCATATTAAATTAGAATTGATTATTAGAAATATTTCAGGTATGCAGAATATGCATTTTTCAATTTCTTTTGTTTAGGGCTGGTAATCTTATGGGTTTTGTACCTGATATGATTTCAAAATAGTTTACAAAACCTGAGAAGGAGGATATATGGCTTCTTGGTGTTCCTTGATATCAGCCAGCATTTGAAACACTGTATGTGATTCTGGAGTTTGTTTCTGGAAATTTTTGGTCAGAAACACAAAAGCATAGTTTGAAAAAAGCAAGTGCCTGACATAATAATTTCTTTAAATTGTGCCTACTTGCTGATATGATCGTTGATGTTTGTGCCTGTGGAAAGTATTGAGTTTGAGGCCCTAACAAGAAGATACATGGGCCATGTTCTTAGGTTGCCTAGACCCCTGTAACTCCTATAATCATTTCTTTTTCATCTTTCAAGGGTTTCCCTGAGCTCTGCCTAATATGTTAGCATTTTAAGTAAGTGGTTTGTGGATCAATAAAAAGCACAGATATGGTATAAGATGTTCTGGGTTTTACCTTCAATGAGAAAATGTTAAACTTTCTTCTTGAAGTCATCTAGTTATTTTCAAACAACTAATTTCAACAAACACAATACATTTATATATTTAAGCATATATAACATTGACTTTCAATTTTTTTCACATCTGGTACGGATTGGGATTTTCTAATTGATATAATTAGAAGCCAGAGTAGAGAAACACAGTTAAGGAGAGCTATAATCTCTCTGTAGACAAAATTAATTAACCATCCCCAAAGAAAGTGCAATTAAAAAATAATGTTCCTCTAATGCTAAATTTAATAAGTTTCAGCACCATAAGCACAGCTAAACCTCCACATTCTGTTTTTATAGCAATATATTTGAATGTATTTTTTTTTCATTTTTTGTGGAAAAACATCAGGCTTCAATGTTACTTTTGGCATAAATTGTACTTAAATATGATTAGAGATATTGAAAATAATGTAGTCCTTTTATTATGCATCCTAAAATCTAAAACCTTTAGCACATATATTAATACCATTAGAGTATATCATTTTATATATTACATATCAGCTTTTTCCTTTAAACTATTCAAGAAATTATTCAAACTGATGTAATCTGTTTAATTTGACTCCAGTTGAGTCCTTACCAGCTTTTAGGGTGTGGGTGATTGGTCAATCTAGAGCTTTGTTAATGTACAAAGAATGAAATTAACTCCACCAATATAAATTTTACATCTCTTTTGGTCCATTATGATTTTTTTCTTTTAGTACACAATGTCTATATGAAAGTCATTTTTTGTTGTTTTATAGTGAGGGTTTTTTTATGTATGTATATGTATATTTCTTTTCAAAAAATACATTTGATTTCTCTTATAGTACAAAATCAGAAAGATCAGTTTTGTTACCAAAACTTTTAAAATAGTAATTATTAGTTGACTCATTGCAATTAAAAGAGTATAGATAGCCCAAAGCTAATTATCAGATTTTTTGTTACAAAGTATTGGGAACCTATTTATTAGGCCATTAGCCAATGATGGATACATATCATCTGTTTGTCAGATAAAGGCTGATGAGAAGTTATAATTTCTGGAACGGCAAGCAGCTTTTGAAAAAGACTGTAGGTAAGGAGGTGTGATAAATACAGAAGTAGTGTCTGAAGGACTTCTGTAGTCTCATATTTGACAGAAAACTTGACATTTCTTTGGAGGAAGGGTGACTGCAACTTTTCTCCTATAACACTGCTATTCTTGAAGACATAAGTAGCTTTGGGCATAAGAAATCTTGATTTCTTTTCTTAAAGCAGAGGATCATTCCAAGATAGATTAAATTATCACTAAATTTAAAGTTATATTACATTCATGAAAATCAAATTCACACTCACAATGATAGCATGCATGTCAGTGTGTTATTGGTTTTGTAAGTAATATGATGACAATGGACTTTGGTTATTTTTTAAATGTCGCTATAATTTTTAAAAGTGAGAAAGAAAATCTCAAGTTAACTACACTCTAAAAATATGTATTTATTTAAGCTTGTGCTATTTCTTGCCATGAATGTGGAGTCATAAATTGTCACTAATCTAACATCACTGCAAAATAATCTTTCATAGAAAAATGATTTTTGAATTGAAACTAACCCTATTTACAAAAGAAAAGTGAAGAGGAAAAGTAGAGTCCCTAAAAATTTTATTTCTTCTTTGAATCATATACTATAATTCAGTTTTAAAAATAAATTACAAATAAGCAAGGTAAAAATGAAATGAAACTTTGGTTAATTTTACATTTGGCAAAATTTTGTATTTTATATATAAATACTTCAAAGAAAGCTAGAAATGTTGTGCAAGTAACCTCTGGGATAGCTATGCATAGGGCATATATCCTAGTGTTACTGGCCTGACAAGTTTCCTGATTGGCAAATTCTAATTCAGTCAAATATTGTCTCACCATAAAAATGAAAGGCAGTTGAAGAAAAATCCCTGAGGCTGTTCTATACCCTATGCATGCCTGCTTGAATAGAGGCGTGCGCGCACACACACACACACACATACATATTCATATATATATATTTCTTCATAGCACATATATTCATATACATGTCCATACATATCCTGATCATGTTTAATGAAAAGGTGAACCACTTCTCTCTTTTGCCCACTGAAACTGTGTCTGTCTCCCTTTCTGTCTGCACTTCCCTTTACCTCTCTTCTTCTACATATGTGCTTATTTGAAAAAAACATATATATAGACACCATATGTGTATACACTTAATGAAAATATATTTTTATGATTTTGTTGAAACTTAGGTGAAATGTTATGTCAAAATGTATCTTATATTAGTCAAGATGAAATGACGTAGCAAATATTGACATGATAATTTTTCTTTTATGTATCTTGAAATTTACAAGAGCCTTAAGTGTTAAAAATACTCTGAGTGATACACATCTCATTTATACATAAAACATAAAAATGTACAATTCTATTAATAAAATATTCCTTATATTGCATAATTTGAGTACTCTGTATCAAGACTTCAATTTAAAGTTTTTATATGGGATATTCTTTTAACAATTATTTAATATAATGATTATTCAAGACATAATGTGGTTGAAAAGTGTTCACTAGAAACTTTTTTAAATAGTCCACTATTTATTATAATCTATGGTATTCAGATTTATCTTTCAAATGAGATATTTATATAGTAGGAGAGGACAGTCAGAGAAAAATTTAAATGATGACATATAATGTAGTTCAGCACATGAGATGAGGAATGCAGCTCTCAAGTTTCCTAAATGATCTGCCTTTACAAAGTTATACTATTACAGTGACTTTTTTGACATGCATATTCTAGATATTATGGGCAAGACAATAACCTGTTTTGCATGTGACTTTCATGGTTTTTTATAGTGGAAGTATGTTCTATACGTCATTTTCATATAAATCATCATTACTTTGATTCTCAACTCCTGAGTTCACACATTTATTAGAGGCAGGTTTGCATTTTTACATGTTAACAACTACTTAAAATATTAAAAGAGTATAAAGCATTTCCATTGTCTATCTTAGATAACTTTCATGTATGGAAATAGCAAAAATGTTATAGTCATACAGAATCAAAATCATTCATGAGCAGAAATAGGAATACATATATAGAATCTATTAGCTCTTAGGTCTATTAAGACATAAATAGAATGATATTTCAAATTAATATTACAACAATTTGTTTCTCCCATTTGCTCTTCAGCTTTCAGTATAAATTTTTAACTTTCTCATCATTCTTGATGATAAACTATTCTAAATAACCTAAATTTACGTAATATAGATTACAGAAATTTTGTATTGTTGGGGCAAATCATAAAAATCTCTTCTTCCACCATCAAGTTCAGAGAAAAAGTTAAGTTATAAAGTAGACAAAGTTTTTTTGTCATGTACCAGAATAACTAACAAAATAAAATTCAAATATATTTATGTCTTTTGAAGATAGTTTCTCAAAGCAAAATGGGAAACTTTGAACTTTTGGCATATTGTTATTGCAATTGTTTTATTTTTCATTTATGACCTCTTAGTATCTATCACAGTCTTATTAGCTTGCAAATGAGTAGGCTGTCTTCAGTCATAAATTTAACAGTACATTGGAAAGAAATTTGCAAAACAGAAAAGAATGAAGATGTAAAGTAAATCTGATGGCAATTTTCATTGAAACAACATTGGAAAATACAATGCTTGCTTTATTGCAAAGTTTAATTCTAACCAGAGAGATCGCACATTGATATTGTGGTATCAAAATGAAGATTTCTGTAATACTGACACATATGAATATGCTGTATCTTTAATTTGTATTCCAGCTCTACTTTTTCCTGAAGACAGTGATTGCATGGATAGCAATATTGGAGTCTGTGTTGTACCTCCTCATCAGGTTAGAGACCTAACATGAGAAGAACCAATATCACATTGGGACAGAAACATATAAAACTGAAACTGAGATCAATGCTTTCAGGCTGATTGCAGGTCATATGAATGTTTTATTGTTTACTTCTCCTAGAATCCAGAGTCTTTGACTTGTCATCCTGTTCAACAACCATCCTGTTGTGACAGAAAGATTCACTTTTATTTCCTGGAGCACTAACTAAACTTCCTTGGTCTCTTTTCAGAAACAAAATGCCTAGTTTCGGTACATAAACTTTATTCTCTCAATGCATTTTTACATAGACAATGTAAAGAATACTCATGTTCTTCTACATTCCATATATATAATTGATGCTACACATAATACTTACTACTCATAAGTGGCTTATGCATGTTATAAGGAATATTTGACAAAATTATTCTGTTCTTCAGCAAGTAGTGCAGTTGGTGAAATTAATAGAGTACTATTAACAACATAAAATGTGTTACTTAATGGTGTCTATCTACATTGATTTTGGTAGTTTTGCATATTTTATAAAAAATAAAGTACTTATATATTTATTTCTGTCTCTATTTTTGTTACAGTGAGTCCTAAAATGGAAGCCAAAGAACAGCTATTTCTCTATTAACATGAGAATAGCATAACTTCTTCATTCTTACTTAAACAGAGTACATTATTTGAAAAATAATAAAACAGAGAAAACAAATTAAATTTATCACACAGCTTTTTTTTTATAGCTATAGTAACTGGAAAATTGACAAGAATTCCTGGTAGCTCCTGAGAACAATAAAATTTAAAATATATAATTTAACTTTCCATTCAAACACAACAAATCGGTAAGAAAAAAAAAGCAATTACATGAAATATAAAGTCAACATAAATAGAAGAAAACATTAAAATTTACAGCCATAGAATAAAGAAAGGAAGAATACACAAACCAACCTATCAAAGAATACCAATAAGCCTGTTAAGGTATTTCAAGGAATAGGGAAGAAAGAGACTGAGTATCATACTGTCTGAAATCACTCCCTAACAATAAGCAAATTTCGAAGATTCTTTAGTATAAGAAAATAGTTACTATAGGGGAATATCTTTGAGGTTTAAGAATATTTTGATTGACTCGGAGTTGGAGATAGATTAACACAATAAAGAGATTTAACAGAAAGAAAAATGCATCTCTCGGCTATGGGATGATGGATGGCAAAATCACAAGTGAAGGAATTATGCATTTTCAAGCCTGAAAAAAATGAGAATTCTAAAATATCTAAAGATGCACAAACCTTTTCTCTACTCTTTCACTTAACATTGGTATTATCTCAAGTGAAGTTAAAATACACAAGAGAAATACCCAAAGGAGATTTAATTTTATCACTTTTTTTTTCTGAATGATTAGTTCATCACGACGATGAGAGTATGGCAAGTGAATAGTTCAGACTATGATCAGAAGAAGCAGAGAACAAATTGGACATTCTTCTGCTAGAGTTATAACTGCTCAACGTGGGTGCTGGAAACAAAAATAGGTTCATCTCTAAGAAGTGTGCACTCCTCATTTTTAGCCACTTTTTCATCCCATCTTTTTTTTTTCTGAATAAAGAGCATGGAAACAAGCAAAAGTAAGGCTACAAGCAGTGACAAAATTAAAAAAAAAATGTTTATTTGAACTACAGGGAAGTACAAGGATTTGGTTGTTACTAATTGTTGAAATACTAATAAATTTATGCTATTCAAATCCTTACAGATTTTTCTCCTACTGAGCAAATTAGCAGCAATGCTCTTTATCTTCATGACATCAGATTTTACTTTTGCAAACCATATTCAAGTATGAAATAGGTCACTGTTTGAGGTTGTCTTAAAGGTTAATGTGAGAAAGCCAGATGATGAACATTGGTAATTCTCTCTATTAGGAAAAGGTGAAAGTGAAGAGTTCAAAGTCATTCTTGGTTACACAGGGAGTTAGAAGCCAACCTGGTCTACATCATAGATACTGTTTCAAGACAAAGAAATAAAATAATCATTATTATGAGTAACTAACATTACTTGTCAGTAGAACTATTATGTGTGTAGGCTGCTTCACAGAACCTCTGTTTCTATATTTGTACCTTGGCTGGTGTAGTTTCCCAGGCTTCTGCTTTCTTTAGTCTATGTAAGAAAGACTCAAAATGTGTTATACATGCAGAGTAGTTAATTATAAAGTGAACTTTAAAATAGTTCATTATGAAAAGTATTTCATGTAAATAAATGCCTATCTTCAGTATAGAATATTTTTCTACAAGCTATCTTTAGAGAAGTCTAATAAAGAAATTATTTTGTAATCCAAATGTTATCATGTATATTTTATTGTTATAGATTGTGGATTTGATTGACTAGTTTAAAGGTTTTTCTATTGAGAATTTTCATTGGAAGTTTGAGCTTTCCACATTTGTTCTGAAATTATCCAAAATGAATTTTTCTACACTTACCTAAAGAACTGAAGCTGCCATAAAAAAATTGAACTGTCACTGTATATTAAAATACTAAAATATTTGTGTTTCAAGTTGTTCTTTTTTCTTAGTTTCAGTAATAGAACATATTATTTTAATAACAAGTTCAGTGGTTTAGATAAATCATAATTTGTGTGCCTGTCCACTGTTAAAGTATCCAGCTGTTGATCAAGCAGCCTTGCCAAGTTGAACATGTGCTCTTCTCTCTGGTCCACAGTTTTATCTCCTGTTATCACATTTTTTTAGAACATAGAAGACAGAAATATATAGGCAAGGAAGGAACAAAGGTCATTTGAGGGCAAATACAATCTCTTGCTTTGATTTTTCTCTCTTGTTGCAGTCATACTATCTTGTGACAAGAGTGGTGTTATTGTTATTAAGCAAAAAATAAATATTGGAGAGCCTGCCACATAATTCATCCAAAAGATTAGCATTTTTGCTTGACTAGAATGTTTGCCCACTAAGAAATTTATCCTGAGGATGGATAAAATGTTTTATTTACTAATTGCTTTATATGTCTTATTTTCCATTATTAACAGTGCCATTTATTGCCAAGAGAGGATGGACAGTGGTTTCATTATGAGCATTTGTGTAACAAGCTAAGCATACTTGATTCAATGACCAATATGTAGTTGAAATAAATGATATAAATGGAAGAAAGAATACAACCGGTAGCATCTGTTAACCTATAAATAGACTGAATTCTATCATGCAATACTAGGACAAGTGGTGAGCCTCATAATTTATAAGATTTCCATTTTACTCGCAGTCATATTAAAATGCAAACATATTTTAGCTCTATAATTAAAAATAGAATGTATTTTAGTTGCTTCCCATAGGTTATTGCTATACCCTCTGGACATGATAGCAAAATAAACTTGATTAGACTTAGAGCCTTGGAGCCTCTCGATCACTCCTCAGTATTATTTTACGATTTCTGGCTCACTCCTTCAAACTTAAATGTTGATGTCAACAAAATTACTTTGGCTTTATCCTGCAAGTGACAACTTCTGGCAGACAGCATGCCCGTCAGTGTCACTGATGTATTTTAAAATAAGAGAAATGTTGACCTATGTTCCCATGAATGTTCCTTCACATATCCAGATTGATAGGGAAAATATATTTCTAAAATATCTCCTATTTCTGAACATACAAGTATGTAGAAAACGTGAAGTTTAATTGATCAAAACAATTATTTAAGTATCTCCCAATGAGTGGACATTGGAATGTCTATGTTAATATATGTCACTCATTTCTAAATAAATTCTTCACGTTATATTTTTATATTTATACTTTACTTTTAAATAGCAGGATAAAAATATTTCAAATATTTATTCAATGTTTTGATGTTTTCTGAAGACTGAGATGAACAATAGAAATTTACATGAATCATCTACTTGGTGTATATATTTTCAAATATTTGACCATGTATCATTTGTTCTCTATAAATTAAGAAACGATGACACAAGCAATAAAAAAAGTTTTAAACTTCATTTATAAATCGATGTAAGAGTGCCAGAACTACCACAGACACGGGTTCAGCAGTCAGTTTTCATTTATTTATTATTTATATTTAAAAGTTTTCTTTACATACCAACTGCAGTTTCCTCTTCTTCCCCTGCTTTGATTACCCGCCTCCAGCCTTGCCCGACTCCTCTCCACTATCCATCCTCAGAGAGGGTAGAACTTCTCATGGAGAGTCAGCAAAGGCAAAACAAGCTGAGGCAGGACCCAGATTTTTCCCCCAGCATCAAAGCTGAGAAAGGTATCCCTCTATATGAAATGCCCTCCAAAAAGCCAGTTCATGCACTAGGGATAAATCCCCTTTCCCACTGCCAAAGGTACTACAAACTGCCCAAGCCACACAACTGTCATTCACATGCAGAGGGCCTAGTTCAGTCCCATGCAGGTTCCCTAGTTGTCAGTCCGGAGTCCGTGAGCTTCCAATAGCTAAAGTCAGCTGTCTCTGAGATTCCCTATCACTTTGATACATTTGCTCATATAATCTCTCCTTTCTCTCTTCTATTAGCCTGGGAGCTCGACCCAGTGCTTGGCTGTGGGTCGCTGCATCCAGTTCCATTAGATGCCAGATGAAGGTTCTATGATGACAATTAGGGTGGTCATCAATTTGATTCTAGGGGAAGGTCAGTTCAAGCCCCTTATCCGCTATTGCTTAGAGTCTTTGCTGGGGTCAAGTTTGTGGATTCTTGGGAATTTCCTTAACATCAGGTTTCTCCCTAATCCCAAAATGGCTCCCTCTATCAAGATATCTATGTTGTTGTTCTCCCTCTCTGTTTCTCCCCTAGCTCAATCCTCCCATTCCTTCATGTTCTCTTCCCACGACCCTTTATCCTCTTTCCCCAATGCTCTCAGTTTACTCAGGTGCTCTTATCTATTTCGCTTTTCCAGGTAGATCTCTTAGCGTCCATCTTTCTAGTTAACTGCTGTGGTACTGTGTAATGTAGCCTAGTTATCCTCTGCTTTACACCTAATATGTAAAGCAATTAGATAGTATGGGTGAGTACATACGTGTTTTTTGGGATCTGTGTTACCTTGCTTGCAATTTTTTTTCTAGGTCCCTCTATTTGCATGCAAATTTCAAGATGTCTTTTTTTTTCTTGCTGAGTAGTACTCCATTTTTTGATTGAGGGGCATCTATGTTGTTTCCAGGTTATGACTATTACAAATAATATTGCTATGAATATAGTTGAGCAAATGTCCTTGTGGTATGAATGTGTATTCTTTGGGTATATGCCCAAGAGTGGAATTGCTGGATCATGAGGTAGATTGACTGATTCCCATTTTTCTAAGAAACCACCATACTCATGTCCAAAGAGGCTATGAAAGTTTACATTCCCACCAGCAATGGAGGAATATCCCCCTTACTCTGTATCTCCTCCAGCACAGGCTGCCATCAGTGCTTTTGAGCCAGGCCATTCTGACAAGTGTAAGATGGTATCTCAGAATAATTTAAATTTGCATTTCACTGATGGCTAAGGATGTTGAGAAATTATTTTTTTAATAATTTTTTTATTTATAAAATAAAGTTCTTTTTTCCCATGTATTCTTTTGCTCTCCTTTTATTCCCCTCCCAATTTCCCTGATCATCCTTCAGCCTCCCTCCTCCCCATCCCTCCATCTCACTCCCCTCCTTCCCATCCCCTATCAAAGTTCTTCTTGATGCTTTCATGTATCTTACAGAAACTTTTCAGTTTGATTTCCATCAATTGTTGTTCTCAGTGTCTGCACTGCTGGTGTTTTATTTAGGAAGTAGTCTCCTTTTCCATGTGTTCAAGTCCATTTTCCACTTTCTCTCTGTTAGGTTCAGTGTAACTTGGCTTATGTTAAGTTCTTTGATCCACTTGGACTTGAGTTCTGTGAAGGGTGATAGGTATAGATCTACTTGCTACATGTTATCATCCAGTTATGCCAATACCATTTGCTGAAGATCTTTTTTTCTTTTTCCATTGTATATTTTTTGGGTTCTTTGTCAAAAAAGCAAGTGTTCATAGGTGTGTAGATTAATATCAGGGTCTTGAATTGAATTGCACTTATTCATATGACTGCTTTTATGCCAAAACCAAGCCGTTTTTCTTTCAATAGCTCTGTAGTAGGGTTTGTAGTGAAAGATGGTGATGCCTTCAGAAGTTCTTTTATTGTTCAAGATTGTTTTGATGATTTTTTTATATATGAAGATGAGTATTATTCTTTCTAAGTCTGTGAAGAATTGTGTTCAGATTTAGATGGGTATTGCATTGAATCTGTAAGATTAACATTTTTTCTAGGTTGATTCCCCCTATTCAAGAGCATAGCAGATCTTTAATCTTTATATTTTCTCATATCTTCTTCAATTTCTTTCTTCAACAACTTAAATTTCTTATCAAATAGTTGTATCTTTTGTTTGGTTAGATTCATCCCAATATATTTTATGTTATTTGTTGCTATTGTAATTGTTGATATTTCCTGATTTCTTTTTAATCCATTTATTATTTGTATATATAAAGGCTATTGATTTTTTTTATTTGATCATTTAATTTGCCACATTTCTGAGTAACCCCTAAGAAAATAGAAGCATCATTAAAAGTCTCCAAAGCAAAAAAAAAAAAAGAACAGGAAAGAAAAGAAGCCCAGTCCAAGATGGTTTCAGTGCAGAATTCTACCAGAATTTTAAAGAACTAATATGAATATTCCTCAAATTATTTTACACAAAAGAAACAGAGTGAACATCACCATACTCTTTTTCTGAAGCTATGCTCACCCTGATACCCTAATCACACAATGATGCAACAAAGAAAGATAAAATCCTGTGATAAAATCCAATAGCTTGTCATGATAAAGATCTTTGAGAGATCAGGGATATGAAGAACATACCTAAACATAAAAAAAAAAAAATCAATGTACAGCAAGCTGATAGCCAACATCAAACTAAATGGAGAGAAACTCTAAGTAATCTCACGAAAATCAAGAATAGGAGAGGGCTGTCCACTCCCATATTTATTCAATATAGTACATTAAGTTCTGGCTAGAACAATATGACAGCAAATGGAGATCAGGGGAAACAAATTGGAAAGGAATACGTCAAATTTTCACTATTTGCAGATGATAGGATCATATATATAAATGACTCCAAAAATTCTACTATGGAATGTCTATAGGTGATAAACTTCTTCATTAACATTTCATGTTTTCATTTCTTAAGGAACACTTTTATTACTGTAAATATTTTATTTTGTCTTGTTGAATCCAAGAGTAGAATCAACTTTTCTGCTTGGTAGTTAACAGATAAAATCTGTGATATTATGCTATTATACATCATTTCCAAATAAAAGGCAAGCACCAGATGGTATACTTTACATTAAGCTATACTGCATACGTACTAAGAATCAACTGTTTTCCCTAAGAACATTATAATTTATTTTACAACAATTCTTTGTACTCTGGGAACTATGGAGGAGGAAGTATTTTTAACAGCATAAATAGGTGAAAGTTGTGTGATTATTCCAGTTTCATGACATACCATAAGAAGCAATATATAAACCCTTGTTTTTCTTTATACCCCCCGTTCCTCCTTTTCCTCATATTCCCTTCTCTCCACTGTAGTTAGTTCTCATTATTAACACATGAACAACTGGAATGAGCACCTAAAATTAGTCACAAACATAATTTCTAATCAATTCACCCTTTTGATGCTGCTTTAAGTTTCATGAAGGCCACATCCTCACTCATTACTATTTTAATTTTAAAGCTTGACTCCTTAATTTATTTATTGACTTCTATGCATATTGTTGTTTGTTCTTCTCTGCCTGTTAATTTCGTTATTATCCACGTTCATCATGATGTTTAATTGATGAGATATTGGAATCTTTATTCACTGATGTATTCCATTGGTCATCCGAAGTTAAATAAAGTATATTTATTATAAATCACTAGAAATGATGATTTTGGATATTACCAGGTGAACAGAGTAAACTTAGCTCAAGAAATGTCATTTTGTATTGTAGTAGCCATAGAGATAAAATAGAGTTCAGTCCCACATTCCTGGAAGGGGCTTGCCCAGTTCTAGGAGGGAATGAGCTGGACACCTGGATGATCCAGGTGGGGTCCAGCACTAAATGGAGTCTTCCATTTTAGAGAACTATGCAGAACTAAAGCAGACAGAGCCCTGAGAAAGAGTCTCTAACCCAGTTCCCAGAGACTATTGCTAGAAACTGCTGTTTACAGAGGGTCAGCATTACCTAAGTTCCAACAGCAGAATCCATAGCAACCTGGCCCTGCTATCTGACCACCAAATGCTCTAGTCAAAATACACTACCATCATTCCTGGGCCAGCTGCACATTCCAGGGTTGATGGTGGGCTTCCCCCCTCTATAGGAGACATTCCAGGGCACAGAACCAGGGCAGCTTGACCATATCCCAAGGATGAGCTACAGGACCCTGCATAAAACTAGCCCAAACATGCCAGGAAGAAATAATAATAATAATAAAAATGATTTTCACCTTGGTACTAAACAATTAAAATCCTCACCTGTTGTTGGCAGGCACCCCCACCCTAGTTTCTGGAAAGCCCCTAGCAGGAGTCAATTAGCTAATGACTTGTACCATTATCCTCACCTGAACCCAATTCACAGCCCTGGACTATAAAAGGAGACACCCCCCCCTGCGGCTCTAACCAACTCTCCTGCATGATTCCAGTGCAACGGACATCTGGAGTAGTTCAGGAGCTAGCTTGTCTCTACTCAATAAACCTTGCTTTTTTATTCTGCTACCTCCTTGTCTCTGGTGGTCTCTCCAGTGTTGCGACTTTGGGCATAACACCAGGCATATGTGATATGAACTGAATGGTTATTGCTTTTTAAACATTACATTGCACCTGAAAACAATCCATATTTATTTACAGTATTTTCTTAAACTTTCAGTTTCCTTTCCATTAATATATTCTAAAGTACTTAGCACATAGGTAGAAGTTCACACTACATGTAAAAAATCAAATCTTATAAGATCCACAAACTTTAATGTTGAGGTGAGGAAAGTGGATCTTTGTGGAGTGGATGCTGAACTAAGCCACCTTGGACCTTGGGACCTCCTGCCCTTGCTGGGGATGAGATAAAGAGATGGGGAGAAGAGAGAGTGACTGGGAGGGGGAGGGGGAAAGGAGATTGAACGCGGGGATACATGTATTTAAACTATGACTTTATTCATTAAAAAAACATGAAGAAAGAAAAGGACAAAAGATTTAAAAACTTTTGAAATGTATCCGTTTTTCTCTATAGTTGTAAGAAATCAGCAAAAAATAATTATCAAAGTACACAGATTTGAATATAATTTTTGAAATATACTCCAACAACATAAATTTTTACTAACATGGAAAAACTATCAATCAGAAAATTTTTATTTTCTTTTCAAATAGCATTTAATGAACAAATGAGTATAGAGTTACTGTTTTATAAGCATAGATAAAAGAGGTTTGCTATTTCTTAGAATTTGAAATGGCCTTTAGGAATGATTTATAAACATGATTTGATATGGTTTGCCTTCTGCCTTTTGACTGACAGTTTTGAGCTTTAAGCATCCTGAACTTAGAACTTGAACTTCAAGAGTCAGGATATTAGCTTCATTTTTTATTTTAAAAAGTGACAACATGGAAAAAAAAACACTTTTAAGCAAATGTTCTTGGACATTTTTACTAGCTTCAGAGTTTTACACACTGTGTAAAATTATCTCATCATTCACTAAGAACTATGGGGTGGAATTTTAGAAATAAAGTTGGTGAGAACAGTCTTAGCTAGGGTAGAAATATAGAGGATATGGAGTGATAAGAAGAGTCACAATGCTTTTTATAATGTGTTAAATTACTGAAGAATACATTCGATTAATGAAAAAGCACAAATTAAAAATATTAACTGACCACTTCCAAGATAATTTTTATAAGTTTCTTAAGATATTCATTGCTTACTGAAATTTAGCGTTAAGGCAGTAAAACTCAGTAGAAAAAACAGAAGTATATAGATGAGTGTGAGACTTTTCTTCATATTTATAAGTCTCCTGTTTCAATAAAGTGTGTTCAGATTAATAAATCTCTGTTCATTTTCATTGGACACACTAATACTCCTTTAAGTAAATCTAATGAAATACCTTTTGGTACCCACAACGTCTTGGGTTCAAAGAAATGCACAATATTGGTTAAAAAGTGACATATATTAATCTCCATTACTGTTTTTACTTTTTGTTATAATAGTGGTATTTTTCAACAAAGTATACTGAAACAAAAGCTCTGCTTAAAACACTATTTCACAGCAAACAGATACGAATCTGTCACATTAAATGTTAATCTCCTCCTAGCTGACTTTCCTAAACTCTAGGAAACATTCTAAAACTCTCTTGCTGTTCATTGAACTATGGCTATTTTAAAGCTATTGTCTGTGGAAGGTTTTAAAATGAGCAAACCTTTATATAACTCCACTTTAAAAAGTAAAATGAAAAAGGAAAGTCTAATGCGATGGGATGAATAGAAGTGTCAGAATAGAGATTCACTATTTATTATAAATTACCTTTCTTTTATTGGTTGCAGTCAAGCTTTTGAGGTTGAATAAACAGTTTTCTGAGATTGACTGAGTATGCTTCATTTGTACATAAACATGTTCAAGAACCATAACAGTATTAGAGGTTGAAGAATGTTGTATACATTGAACAAATGCACAAGTTTTATCTTTAGGTACTATTTATTCAGCACTTGTCATGCATTGCAATGACTGAAAATGGCATCTGCATAGAAAACATGTTTATTGGAATCAACAGAGAATCTAGTCTTACTTCCTGAACAGGCCTGGCATATGAAAAGAGTATTTGAAGCGTTCACTGCCATTCAAGTCCAGGTACTGAATAAGTTTACAGTCACTCAAAGTCAGATATGTTAGGGAGAGAAAAGATTGCAAATAAATAACAATTCATTTACTTTGGAGAAGCTTTTTAAAAGGCAAAATACTGACTATTGGTAGCTACAGTGCACTTGTCATCATAACAGGCTCAGAATCTGCAGAATGACTTTTGAAACCAACAATGCACCCACTTCCAATTTCTTAACCTCTCCTCTCAAAACTAATGGCCACTGAGGGTTGTATGGCAACTTAATATAGCATCAAAATTATATATTTTAATATATTATATATTTTATATATAGATTTCTTATGTATATATATATATATATATATATATATATATATATATATATATATACAGAGAGAGAGAGAGATAAGAAATCCAAATGAAGTGGCCAAATAATGGGGAAACAGAACCCTAACTTAGTAACTCCCATTTCCACATGTAGTTTCCAGTACAGGGAGTAATTTACATTAAACCAATTTTTGGCCAAAGGGTCCCACCAAGCAATCAAAGCTTTTGTCTTGGCTATTGGTTTATCTCTTCAAATTGATGGTAAGGGCCTATTGCTGAAGACAATACCTACATAACTCATTTAACATCGAGAATTTGAGATAGTTCCTAACTATTTCATGGAGCTGCAGCATGTTATTCATGTTATCAGAGGAGAAATGAAATACTAACTCAGTTACAAAGTCTTTGATCTAAGATGGCCTACTGCAAAATGTGTTATTGCTATAGTAAGTCAAACTTTTGAGAATAACCAACTACTCTATGACAGAATTTAAAAGCTCCTCTATATGATGGAACTCATGCCTAACAATGCTATGCTGGACAAGAACCTGAGAGCATTTAGGATGAGGACCTTTGAGAAAATAAAATACTACTATTCTGCTAAAGCACTGTAATAATTATGGCATTCTTCTATTCTCATACATCAGTGTCTTACTCAGTCATTACTAGAGAAGCTAGCTCCAACTTTGATGATGATAACAAATGCAGAGACCTCCACAGATACACAATGTGCAGAGAATGAGAGACCTTGGAATATTGAGTTCTAAATGGAATATTTTTCTATTAAATACCTGTCCTCAGAACTTGAGAAATTCTGCAGAAGTGGAAGCAGAAAGATTCTAAGAGTCAGTCTCCACTGAAGACACAAAGAAAATAACAAAACTAGATTTATACACCTATGAACTCACAGAGGCTGTGGCAGCATTGACAGACCTCTACCTGTCTGGTCTAGATGTGGTCACAAAAGTGGAACTGAGAAATGGACACAAGTTTTTGTCCTAACTCAGAAGCTATCTCCAATTGGTAACCAATCACAAATGAAAATTGGTTTTCTCCAACAAAGTCTTATTGGGAACACGTTTCTATAAGTGGCAGGCTCCATGCATAAAAGAAGACAGGATACTAAAAAAACACAAAACAAACAAACAAAAAACAAAAAGGCATCTATGACAATTCATGGTCTTGTCATGTTTTATCAGGAATATTATTTTTCTCTTTTTAGCCTTACAGGTCTTTTGAGTATGCATTATGGCTTCCTTTTTTTTTAAAAAAAAAAAAATACAAGTGTGATTGCTAATTTTGCAAGAGACTATGTCTATGTGTGTTTCTATATGTGTCTTTTCTTTGGCTATTTTTCTCTTCTGTGTTTGTTTTGTCCTATTTCAGTTTTTGTTTGGTTTTACCTATTTATTTATTTCATTAGATTTTTATACTTTAGATATTATAGTAAGAGAGAAAAAAGGTGTGAATTAAGATGGAAAGGTAGTTGGGTAAGATCTTGAAGTAGTTAGGTGAGGGGAAATTGTATTCATAATATATTATGTATAAAAATATGCTTTCAATAAAAAGTAAAAAAATTAAATTAGAAAAGAAAACAAATTTATCATTTAAAATAAATACCTTTATATTAACTTCAAAAGGAGAAATTTTAATGGTTCTTGCTCATTTTTTAGATAACTTAAAACTTAATTAAACATATATTTTTAATATTACACAATTTGCATTCATTATCTCATTTTGAATTATTGGATTTATTTTTAATATAAAATTATAAGAAAAACAATAATTTCAGACATTTTAGAAAATTAATTTTTTAAATTATGAAAAGCTGCTTTGTAAATTGCAGAGAAAAAATTAGTATGTACTTGACTTCTGTAATTTTTCAATTCTAATAATTCTATCTAGGAGGATTTTGAAGTTAATAAGTTCATAATTAGCTAAAATTGTGGGATAAAGAGAAATTTTTTTAAACTGATTTTTTTAAAGATTTATTATGTGTACAGCAGAGGGAACCAGATGTCATTACAGATGGTTGTGAGCCACCATGTAGTTGCTGGGAATTGAACTAGAGCCTCTGGAAGAGCAGTCAGTGCTCTCAACCTCTGAGCCATCTCTCTAGCTCGGAAAAATATATTTTCATTACCAATTTTCCCTTTTGACTATTACAGTAATAACTACTAAGTATTATAAAACATTTATGTTTTCAGTTTAGTTTCATAAGGTAAATCGATTAACAAAACCCCCCAGTAAGATTATGCCTTATGGGACTTCTTTTTGTGTAATTTTAAGAAGAAAATTACAACTGACCAATGGAACTGAATGCAAATATAAAGATTAATCCTAGCTAATGAAAGAAAATGAATTAATAAAATAACAAATAGAATGTTGGACAGCTTAAATAGCCATTTACCTGATGAAGGAGTAATATCCAAAATATGTAAAGAACCCATAAAAGTTAATATTGAAAATATAAAAGTCCAAATCAGTAAATACACCAATGAAGTAAACAGAACTTTCAAAATATGAATTACTAAAAATTATATAAAAAATGTTTGACATTATTATCCATTAAGGAAATGTCCAATAAATAACATTGAGATTTTCTCTTATTCAAGACAAGATGGCCATTATTTAGGGAGGGGAAAATTGGAAAAACTGAAGGTGGAGAATAAGTTCAAGAAAGGAGCATTTTCTAGACAATAGTGCAAATGAACATATAAACTCATAGATCATAGCAGTGTGCATAAGACAGACAAAATCAAAGAGCACAACCGAAGTGTGGAGAACTGGTCCTTGACATGGCATGTCTGTGCCAAAAATAAACACTCCCTTAGGACTTCACTTGTTCCCTTGAAATTAGCATATGTTAACTATATAAAATGATATATTTATGTCTTATAGTTATAAAGCATATGATTTGGTTATATTGATTCCTCTACTTTCCTAATATTTCCAACCTCTTCAGGCCTTCCATATTATTGATCATTTCTCTTTAACATTCATGTATGTGACATATCTATTTTTCTTTTAATTTAAAATTGTAATTACTACCTTTAAAGTGCTTGTCTTATTTTGAGCTAACCTGGCAATTTCAACTTTCAAGCATTTTTTTTTAAATAGAATGATTTGTTTTACATTGTCACTATATAAAATTCTATATGTATATATGCCTTTGTTACTCAAATGAAGGTCACAAAGTCTAATTCACTAATTTTAACATTGTGAATATTATACAGTAAAATTTTGGAAATGAGTCATTTGTATGTATACTTTGGCTAATGTATAGTTTAATAATTTTCATAATACCACAACATAAAATGGTTTATTGGTAGTTTTAATATGCTTATTTTAGCTTAAGGTTTTTTGCAATATTTATAGCATTCAAACTTTAGAATTTGACAATTTTTTTTATTTTTATAGAATAAAGTCTCATGTTTTATCCATGTGTCTTCTTGTTCAAACTCCCTTCCCCTCCTGACTCCTATCAGTCATGCTCTCTTCTCTGCATCTCTTCCTGTCCTCCCTGGAAAGGGCAGGAGGTCCCAAGGTGGCTTAGTTCAGCATCCACTCCAGGCAAGTCCGATTTTGTCATCCCAGTATCAAGACTGGGTCAGGTGTTTCTTTGTAGGGAATGTGCTCTAAGGTGCAAGTCCAAGGTGCTTCAGATCCCAAGCTAATCAGGGGTTATGGTTTGTAGCTTGGGTGTTCTTTGCTTTTTGTTTAAAGTCCACTAATGAATGAGTACTTCTGCTTATCTTTCTGGGTTTGTGACACCTCACTCAGGAAGATATTCTCCAAATCCATCCATTTCCCTGCAAATTTTAGTATATAATTTTTTCTTACTGCTGGGTAGTACTCCATTGTGTACATGTATCACAGTTTGTTAACTCATTCTTCAGTTGAGAAACATCTAGATTGTTTCCAGGTTCCTGCTATTACATATAATGCTGCTATAAACATAGTTGAGCTAATGATTTTGGGGTGCGAATGTGCATCTTTAGGGTATATGCCCAGTAGTGGTATTGCTAGATCCTTGGGGAGATTGATTCCCATTTTTCTGAGGAACTGCCATATTGCATTCCAGAGTGGCTGAACAAGCTTACAATCCCACCAACGATGAAGGAGTGTTTCCCTTGCTCTGAATCCTCTCCAGCATAGGCTGTCATCTGTGTTTTCAATCTTAGCCGTTCTGACAAATGTAAGGTGGTAACTCAAAGTTGTTTTGATTTGCATTTCTCTGATGGCAAAAGATGTCGAGCACTTTTTCATGTTTCTTTCAGCCATTTGGCAAATGTCTTAAAGCATGAATAATGTTAGTCATTTATTGTGAATTGGAATATACTATGCTTTAGATTTTTCTCTGGTTTTCTATTCATGAATAAAAATTCTAATATTTTTAAATTGTTATCCATTTCTTTTTGATTGACATTATCACATGCTTTAAATTTACATTATTTGTCTATTTATCTCATAATGAATTTGAGCACTGCTTTTTAAAATTTTTACTTTTTCTAAAGCTAGTATAATTCCACTCTTGTCCAATATACTAGGATATTTTTCAATCTTGATTAATTGAATGTATGTTTTGAAAATGTAGGTAACAAAATTTCATTATGCTCCTCATTATTATAGATTTTTAACTATTATACTTAATTTTTTGTTCATTCTCAAGTTTTCATAAGATCTTTTTTATCTTGGCGAAAAAGATGCAGTTCAATATTGTCTTTGGTCCTTATATGTTACTACAAATTATTTCAAATTTGTCTCCTGTAATTGTTAATCAATTCTTTTTAAAGTTTATTTTTTAATTTATTTATTGTACTGTGTCTTGCACATAGAAAGTAAGAATTCAGCATGTGAGATAATTCCCAAATCCTTGGTGTTTTGTGACAATGTCTCCCTATGTGGCTCATATACTCATTGTATCCCGGGGAGGCCCAAAATGCGCAATTCTCTTACCTCTACACATCAGAGTTAGACTTACAGGTGTGAATAATTATGCTCAGCTTGAAAGTTTCTTTTCCTTGATTCAGATTCTCCCCTGGCTTTTGTTGGACGGAGCTGTCTGATTGGGAACTATTCTCCTCAGTTCTTTGCCAAATAATTTCCTACATTCTTTGTCCTTTTTCTTTTATCTTTCAGGTGAAATTCAACTTTCAGTCATTTTGTTGCCTTTTAGAAAATCATAGTTGAGTGTAATAATTTTTCATGTGTATACATCCTATTATTTTACTGTGAAGTATTGAACAATTTTTTTTTCTTGGAAATTCTTTGCATTTTTTTTTAATAACTTGATATTTTTAAGCATGTCAATTTTCATTTAATAAAAAATAATAATTCTGCTTTACTGTATTTTTCTTAATTATAATAAAATTCTTGGTAGTTTTACAATATTTGTTACTTTTTCTTATGCTGCTTCCTATAATTTGAACTTCTTTATTTTGTTTGTATTATTTATTTTCTTTAACAATATAATTACATTATTTATTCCTTTCTTTGCTTCCACCAAATCCTCTGATGTATTCCCCTGATTCTCTTTAAAATTTATGGCATATTTTCTCACTTTATTACACACACTAATACATAAGTACAATGTGCTCTATCTTTATATTTCTTTTACATGGGTTTTAGGGTTTAGCATCTGCTACTGGATAACCAATGGGAAAGACTATTTTTCCTCAACTCTGCATTTTATCCTTCTTTGTGTAAGGTCTGGGCCTTTTGAGCTTTTTGTTATCCACTTAAACAAGGCTACTTTTGTCATTGATCAGCTTATGTTTAGGCAGTTGTGTTGGTGAGATGTTATAGGTATAAACTCTGACATTACCAGGAAACACAGTCCCAAAGAAAATTCCATGATCCTCTGTATCTTATAATATTTTTGTTTTCTCTTCCACAAAAAACCCTGGGCTAAGGTACAGGAGTTATCTTGCAGATTCACCTATGAGGACTGGGCTTGATGCCCCTACGTGTTGATTGGTTGTGGTTTTCTGAAATGATTTCTTAATGTTGAAAAAAGAAGTTTCTTTATCTATGACTGTAAGGACAAATACTTAAATAGCAGTTAAGAATTGTGCTGGTTTAGTAAATTGGCAGTAGAATGTTCTCCTCCAGTATTTGAGACATCATTAACACTGTGTAGTTGGTTAGATGTCCAGGACTGGGCATGACTTCCCTCATTTTGAGCATATCTTTAGTATAACTAAGGAGCTCCTGCTTACCATCAATGTATGCATACTATTACTGGACCCTTGGGGATTTGTGCCATGATGGCAGTTGTTGCAGTTCATAGGCATCATATCTGGTTAGGACTGTGGGTTCCTTCATTCCTTCCTTTGGAAGCTTCCAAGGTATCTTCAAGTATGATGAAAGATAATTCTCAGGAAAGAATATTTTAGATTACTTACAGCTAATAATATTCTGATTATTATTTTTTGTCTTTAATAAATTACTATTATATATTCATTTGAGTCACTTCTTAGAAAAATTCTACATATTATTTTTATCACTATAGATTTTAGTTCTGAAGTTTCTTTTTAGTTTGTATTTTTGTATTATTCTAGCAAATTTCTTTACTAGAATCTAATGCTACATTTTCTGAACTATGTATTATGATAACTGTAATGTTTGTGCCTTCTCTTTATCATGTTTTGGTAAAGAAATTACTAATGAGATTAACATATACCTTCTGTTCTTTTTCATATGAAATCACATTATTTAAAGTTCTGTGTTGAAGATTTTATATTTAAAATTCAAAGTGTTATTTAAATTCTCTATGTTGATATCTTCCTAAAGGCAGCTGAGATTTGCAGTTACAAAACCCATTTCATATTAATCTGGCAAAGGGGTTCTGGTAAATTGAAGCTAGATTCTTATGTTTCTGAAGAATGTTTTATTCTTCCTTAACCTTATTCCTAAGATTAATTTCTTTATTTTACCTGCTAAAGCCTTTAAAATTAACAAATATTTGTTCAATTATCTCCTTGTACCTAATTTCATAAATTCTGTCCAAGTCTTTTCAGATAATTAACCTGGCAGCATCTGCTGTATATACTCAAATGTCTATTGAGAAGAACACTACCAAATTCTACTCACGTGCATTTGAATATTACTGTCTTATATACATACATACATTAGACTTGTTTTTATTAGAAAATACCTATTGTCCTTATATGTAACTATTGAAATACACATAATCAAATATATTAGTTATACAAAATATTCCATTTTAAATAAGGGGCATTTATTCTGAAACAATGAAATCTCTTTGACATTTTAAATCTAGAAGTGTATCATTATAAGCACTTATTGAACATTGCATAGTTTTGTTACATCTTTCACAAAATTACTTGTACTATACCCAATAAAGCCAAATTTTATTATTATTCTACTTATTCTTATGTTATTATTCATATAGGTTCCAAGATGTTTGATTACTATTTTAATTGTAGAATAGAAAAAGCTTCAAATGAGTGCTTATACATAGCGACAGGAACCAGCTGTATTAGATGAGAGCTTGTAGAACAGCATTGTCAACTTTTCAAAATTAGTTCCTAATTTTGTTAGGTCAAATTTCACCTGTCATCTGATTTAGAAATTATTATGTTACGGTTGTTGATATTTGTTTCTCTTATTGTTGAGAGACTAGAGTGTTCATAAGTATTTTTCTAATATTTCTGAGTCCCTAAACTTATACACAGTTTTCAAGGGAACATTCTTAGTGCTTAAATCAGTGCAGTTTGGGGGGGGCATAATTTTGTTATTTATAATGAATCTATAGGAAGTTAAATATTACAAATTCAATATATGCATATACATATACATTAGGAAGCTTCTATTGTAGTAAGTTTTCATATGACTTTCTCAAGTGTCCTTTAGTGCTACCTGTCTATTCCTGAATTCTTTCCATTTCCTCACTTTTTATTTTCCAATCTGTATTGAAACTTCCCTCTTCATTCTCCCCCATCTCTCCATAACTATATGTACTATTTCCCCTTCCTTGGGTGATTGTTCCTTGACCTATGTCCCATATAACATGTAGTTATTTGAATTACAATATAATTATCAAATGATTATAATATATATTATATATGTATCATATATGAGATATATAAGTGATTACATAGCATACTTGTCTTTTGGGGTAGATTTAAATAACCTCATTCACAATATTTTTAATTCCATGTACTCACTTGCAAATTTCATAATTTAGTATTTAACTTCTGAGTAATATTTCATTGTATAATGAACTACATATTCATTATTGATTCCTTTTTTGATGGACATCTCGGTTGTTTCTAATCTGGGTATTATTAATAGATTATCAATGAACATTGTAGAGAAATATCTCTGTAATAGGGTAAAATCACTGGGATATATACCCAGTGGTATAACTGGACCTTGAAGTAGACCTATTTCCAGTTTCATGAGGAACAGACAAAATGCTCTTGAAGCTGTAAACATTTCCATTCCCAAGAGCAATAGACAAGTGGTCTTCTTTCCCTATATTCTGACCAGCAGGAGCTATCATTTGGTTTACTGATCTTTACTATTGTGATTGGTGTAAGTTGAAACCTCAGGATAGTTTTAATTTTTATTCCATGATGGCTAACACTGCTGATCATTTCTTTAAGTGTTATTTATGCATTTGAACTTTTCTCTTTTGAAAATTTTAATAAGGATAGGAAGCACATATGCCACCTTCATTCTATATATGTTTGATGTGAGTGTAAGGTGTGCGTTGGGTGTAGGGTGGTGCTATAACCATTCCTATCTCAGTCGTCTATTGCAAAGATTGCCTGAAGTAATGTTTAAGGGGCCTAGCAGAGATGTTATCTGGCCAATAGTATGCCTTCTATAAATTTGATTATTGTTGTCAAAAAAAATTTGTTTGAAACACTACTTCATTTTAATTTAGTTATTTGTTCTTGACACACAGTAATTTTAGTTTTTTACATATTTCCCATCAGATGTGTAGTTTGTAAAATTCTTTTTTCTATTCATTCTGTACCCTGCTACTTTGTCTAAACAATGATGTCTTTGCCACACATTTTCAGTTTTGTGAGGTCCCATTTATCAGTTGTTAGTCTTAATGTTTGTTCTATCAGGGACCTGTTCAGAAAATCTTTTCTAGTGGATTAAATAAGTTCACTTTCTTCCCTATCATGTTCAAGATATTTGCCCCATATTCACACTATTGATTCATATGAATTTGAGATTTGTGCAGTATAATGAATATTAATCTATTTGCATTCTTCCACATATAGCCATTGATTTGACCAGCCCATATATTAAAGATAGTTTTTATGGTGTGCATTTCTGACTTCTTTGTCAGAAATCACATACAAATAGGGGTTAGGACTTATGTCCAAGTCTTCAATAAGTATAAGTATTATGCCAATACAATTTTGTATTTTTATTGCTATACATGTGTATTACCATTTAAGATTAGATTTGGTGATACTTCTGTGAGTTCTTTTATTATTCAGGGATGTTGTTTCTGTTTTAGTAGACATGCATTGATTTTCTCTCTGTTTATGTTGATGTTAGCAGTGGGCTTGCTGTAAATTGCTTTTATTGTCCTGAAGCATGTTCCCTTTATACCCAGTCTTTCCAAGACTTTTATCTTTATTTGGTGTTGCATTTTTTTTCAAAGGATTTTATGCATCTAATAATATGTTTGTGTCACTTTTTTCTTTTAGCCTGTTTATTTGATGAGTTACATTTATCAATTTATATATGCTGAATTACCTCTTTATTTCTAGATGAGGCCTACTTTTTAAAGGTAGATAATTCGAAACTCAAATCCATGTCCAGAGTGGAATCAGAGGTGAGCAGATTCCAGCTCCTGGGCTGCCTGTCTGAAAAATCTCTCTGCAGGGCCAGGATAACACACAAGGGTCTGATTTTAGACTCTTACTAGCAGACAGTCCTTGGGCTTTGGCTGTGAGGGGCCTTCTCTAGCAACCCCTAAAAGAAGTGACCTCACACAGCCTGGCCTTGCCTCCAGAGTAAACTGCTTTATCAGAGATAAACTGATGCCTTTGAAACTCAGACCCATGTCCAGAGCAGAGTCAGAGAACATGCAGTCTCCTTGCTCAGAGCAGACAGCAGAAAAACAAGCCCTTTAGCCACAACTGACTAGGAGCTGAATAAGTGTGAACCACTGAAGTCATGGGTAAATGCCAGTGCAAGAATACATATAATCATATAAAGAACAACAAGGCAACACCAGAAGAAACTGGTGGTTCTACACCACCAAGTTGTAAACAGAGCAATGAAGAGAAAACAGAATGAAACAACAGCATAAACAACTTTATGAAGATGATAGAAGCTGAAAAGATGATATAAAAAATTCCCATAAAGAAATAAAAGAAAATACAAATAAAAAATTTGAAGAGATGAACAAATTCTTGAAAAAAAAAAACCAAGAAAAAGAAATCCCAAAATAAAATACTCCAGAAACTAAAAACTGAAATAGAAGCAATAAAAAAGAACTAAATGAGGCAAAGGTAGAAATAGAAAATCTGAAGAAAAGAACTGAAACTACAGATACAAGCATAATCAACTGAATCCAAGAGATGGAAGATAGAATCTCTGGTGTGGAAGACTCAATAGCAGAAATAGATACATCCGTCAAAAAAAAAAAAAAAAAAAAAAAAAAAAAAAAAAAAAAAAAAAAAAAAAAAAAAAAAAAAAAAAAAAAAAAAAAAAAAAAAAAAAAAAAAAAAAAAAAAAAAAAAAAAAAAAAAAAAAAAAAAAAAAAAAAAACAAAAAAAAAAAAAAAAAAAAAAAAACACTAAAACCAAAAAAGCTGTAACACAAAATGTTCAGGAAATTGGGACACCATGAAAAGACCTAACCTGAGAATAGCAGGACTAGAACAAGAAGAATTTCAGCTCAAAGGCACAGATAATGTATTCAATAAAATCATAGAAGAAAACTTTCCTAACCTAAAGAAGGAAATGCAAATAAAGATACAAGAAGCTTACAGGACACCAAATAGATTTGACCTGCCAAAAAAGTCTCCTCACCACATAATAATCAACCCACAAAACATACAGAACAAAGAAAAAAATTTAAGAGGTGCAAAAGAAAATATAGCCAACTTACCTATAAAGGCAGATCCACCAGAATAACACCTGACTATTCAATGGAAACAATGAAAGAAAGGTCTTGCTCATAAGTTATACAGACGCTAAAAGAGAGTGGCTGAAAACCTAGACTGCTATAACCAGCAAAACTAACAATCGCCATAGATGGACTAAGAAAGATATTTCATGACAAAGTCAGACTTAAACAATACCTATCTAAAAATCTGGCCCTTCAGAAAGCATTATAGGGAAAACTCCAACCTAAGGATCCCAGATACACCCATGAAACCACAAACAATCATTAATCCTACAGAAGAAAAGCCCAAACAAAGGATATACATACACGCTACCACCAAAAAATAACAGGAAAAAAAATCAATCAATGGTCACTCATATCCCTTAATATCAATGGACTCAATTCACCTATAAAAAGACACACACTAACAAGATGGATACAAAACAGAAGCCATCCTTCTGCTCCATACAAGAAACACATCTCAATCTTACAGATAGACACAAGCTCAGAGTAAAGGGTTAGGAAAATATTTTCCAATTAAATGGCCTTAAGAAACAAGCTGGGGTTGCAATCCTAATATTGAATATAGTAGACTTCAAACTAAAATGAATTAAAAGAGATCAGGTGGACATTACTTATTCATCTCAAGAAAATTGACCAGTAAGAGATTTTAATCCTAAATATTTATGCACCTGATATAAGGGCACCTATCTATATAAAAGAAATACTACAAAAGCTCAAATCCCATATCAATTCTCACACCCTAATAGTGGGAGACTTCAATACCCCACTTTCAACCCTGGATAGATCAACCAGACAGAGCCTCAACAGAGAAATAAGGAGTCTAAATGAGGTTATGATGCAAATAGATTTCATAGATATCTACAGGACCTTCCACCCAAAG
>PVIH01004644.1:106048-136688 GCA_004025045.1 Sigmodon hispidus
ACAACATCAAAACCCAAAGAAAGCCTACCAACTCATGGAAACTAAACATCAATCAGCTGAACCATCTCTGGGTCAAGGAAGAAATTAAGAAAGAAATCAAAGTCTTCCTAGAATTCAATGAAAATGAATCTACAATGTATCCAAACTTGTGGGACACAATGAAAGCAGTCTTAAGAGGAAAATTCATAGCGCTAGATACCTATATGAAAAACCTTGAGAAATCTCACACTAGAGACCTAACAGCACAGCTGAAAGCCTTAGAACAATTAGAAGCGAACTCACCTAGAAGGAGTAGACGGCAGGAAATAATCAAACTTAGAGCTGAAATCAATACAATTGAAACAAAAAGAACAATACAAAGAATCAACGCATCTAAGAGTTGGTTCTTTGAGAAAGTTAAGAAGATAGATAAGCCCTTAGCCAAACTAATCAAAAAACAGAGAGAAAGTGTCCAAATCAACAAAATCAGAAATGAATAGGGGGACATAAAAACAGACCCCCAAGAAATCCAGAGAAATATCAGGTCACACTTTGAAAATCTATACTCCACAAAAATGGAACACATAGAAAAAATGGACAGCTTTTTGGACAGGTAACATTTACCCATATTAAATCAAGATCAGATTAAATACCTAAACAAACCTATAACCCTAAAGGAAATTGAAGCTCTCATTATAAGCCTCCCAAGTAAAAAAAAAAAAGCCCAGGCCAGATGGTTTCAGTGCAGAATTCTACAAGACATTCAAAGAAGAACTACTACCAATAATCTTCAAATTGTTTCCCACAGTAGAAATTGAAGGAATTTTGTCAAACTCTTTTTATGAGGCCACAATTCCCCTAATATCAAGGCACTCAAAGATTCAACTAAGAAAGAGAATTACAGACTAATTTACCTCATGAATATTGATGCGAAAATTCCCAACAAAATTCTGTCAAACCATATACAACAACATATAAAAAATATCATCCATCTCAATAAAGTAGGCTTCATCCCAGAAATTCAGGAATGGTTCAACATATCAAAAACTGTAAATTTCTTCCATCATATAAACAAACTGAAGAGAAAAAAATACATGATAATATCCTTAGATGCTGAAAAAGCCTTTGACAAAATCCAACACTCCTTTATGATTAAAGTCCTGTGGAGATCAGGAATACAGGGAAAATATCTAAATACAATAAAGGTGATTTACAAGAAGCCATCAGCCAATATCAAACATAATGGAGAAAAACTCAAAGCAATCCTGCTAAAATCAGGAACCAGACAGGCTGTCCTCTCTCCCCTTCTCTATTCAATATAGTTCTCAAACTTTAGCCAAAGCAATAAGAGAACAAAAGGAGATTAAGAGGATACAAATTGGAAAAGAAAAAGTGAAACTATCTCTCTTTGCAGATGATATGATTATATACAGAAGTGATCCACATAGTTCTACAGCTGATAAACACCTTCAGCAATGTAGCAGGATATAAGATTAACTCAAAGAAATCAGTAGCCCTCGTATACACTAAAGATAAAAGGGCTGAAAAGAAATATGGGAAACATCACCCTTTTTTACAGCTGCAAATAGCATTAAATACCTTGGAGTAACTATAACCAAAGAAGTAACAGAGCTATTAGACAAAAACTTTAAATCACTGAAGAAAGAAATTTAAGAGACTATCAGAAAAGAGAAAGGTCTCCCATGGTCCTGGATAGGTAGGATCAACATAGTAAAAATGGCTATTCTACCAAAAGAAATCTACAGATTCAATGCACTGCCCATCAAAATTCCAACACAATTTTTTGAGACCTCGAAAGAAAAATATTCAGTTTTATTTGGAATAATAGGAAAGCCAGGATTGCCAAAAGAATTTTGCTCAACAAAAAACTTTAGGAGGCATCATAATCTCCTACTTCCAGTTATACTATAGGGCTACAGTAATAAAAATAGCCGGGCTCTGGCATGAAAACAGACTTGTGGATCAATGGAATCAAATTGAAGATCCCACCATTAACCCAAAAACCTATGATCTCCTGATCTTTGACAAAAAGGCCCAAAATATTCAATGGAAAAAAAAAGATATTATGTTTAACAAATGGTGTTGGCATAGCTGGTTGGTAGTGTGTAGAAAAAGGCAAACAGATCCAAGCCTATCACTCTGCACAAAACTCAAATCCAAGTGGATCAAAGACTTCAATATAAATCCAGCAGCACTGAACTTGAGAGAAAAGAAAATGGGAAATACATTCCAATGCATTGGCACAGATGACCACTTCCTAAATATAACACCAGTAGCACAGACACTACAAAAAACAATCAAGAAGTGGGACCTCCTGGAACTGAGAAGCTTCTGTAAAGTCAAGGACACAGTCAATAAGACACTATGACAGCCTACAGAATGGGAAAAGATGTTCACCAAACCTACAAGTGACAGAGGACTGATCTCTAAAATATATAAAGAACATAAGAAACTAGAGCCCAAAACCTTGAGTAACTCCATCAAAACTTGGGGTTCAAAACTAAAAAGGGGATTCTCAGCAGAGGAATTAAAAATGGCTTAAAGGCACTTGAAAAAGTGCTCAAGATTGTTGTAGAAAGTTTCAGGTCCATTTGGGCCAGAGGTTCAGACCTGGCCTGTGGCAGCTTTTGTCCCCCAAAGAAATGAATCAGACACTTATATTAACTTCATACTGTTTGGCCCATGTCTCAAGCACATTACTAGCTAGCATTTCATCTTATTCAACCCATTTCTAGTATTCTATCTAACACGTTGCACAGCCCATAGTTCACCTGTATTTCTTGCATGGCTTTTCTTCAGGGCTTAGATGGAGACTGGTTAACTCCACCCTCCTTCTACCTGTCTGTCCTCTGATTCTCCACCCACTTCTAGGGCACTCCACATAGAGCAAAACAGCTCCTTTTTTTACAGCATACAGAGAACATTTGACCACACAATATCTTTAGCCATTAGAGAAATGCAAATCAAAGCAATTTTGAGATACCACCTTATACCTGTCAGATTGACTAAGATAAAAGACACAGATGACAGCCTATGCTGGAGAGGCTGCAGAGCAAGGGAAACACTCCTCCATTGTTCGTGGGAGTGCAAGCTTGTTCAGCCACTCTGGAATGAACTATGGTGGTTTTCTAGAAAACCAGACTAAGAAGAAATGCAGGGAGCAGATAAGGGCATCTTGACATTTTCAAGAGACAGCATTATAAAGGAGTTAAATGTGTAATGAGAGAAGAATCTTTTACAAATAGGTTGCAGGAAGACAATGTCAAATCTGGAAAAAACAAGGTAGAAAAAACTCAGGGGACCCTGAATCAGCAACAAATGTTGGACAATCCATTTAATAGAGTTGAAGTTGGAGAAAGGGCACCTCAAGAAAGTTGTTTTAGTGCTTAAGATAAGAAGGGAGAGATCATAACAGAACACAGGAAGAATAATGTAAATCAACCTGAGTTCTAGACTATTGTTGTCACTGGAAGTGCCAGATGAAAGTGTTTGTAGATATCTGGGGCTGGACAGTCAAACAAATAAGGATAGGGTCTAGGTCCTTCTAAGGAGGGCTGAAAGCATCCTCAGGAAGTACCAAAACTTCCTCTCCACTAAGGTTCAATAGAGTCCCCAAGGAATCTTACTTAAAATTTTAAATATTCAGTTTATTATATCTAACAAATGTGATTGTTCGATATTTACAGAGTACAGACAAAATTGAGAAATAACATAATAAAATACATAGTTTATAGTTATCAATTCTGTTTGCTATAAAATATGTCAAGGCACATTATCTCAGAGATGTCTGAGGCAACAACTAGTCTCTGTTTTTTACTACTAATCTTGAGAATGGCCAGAATACTATTGACAAGCTGGTATGGTTGGCCATATCACTGTTGATTGCAATGTGTCAGGCTGACCTTAAAGAAATTAATTGAAAGTTACACTACATTAAAGACGTAAGAATTGCTTTAATAAGTATTGTGAAACAGAGCAGCTTCTATCAGGCCTCCAGCACTAATGATTCTGTGAGAACCAGTTAATGAGATGTAGACTTAGCAGTCACTTCAGAGGATCAAAAATAATAATGCATTGGAAAAGAAAGAATTGTCCTCCCCAAGTTTTCCTATAAAGCTGGGAACTATAGCATTTCTTTAAATGTATCCTACAGGTGTTCTGGAAGTGAACAAGCTTCTTTTGTGGAAATAATTCCTAATTGTGCTAATGTATGCTTCTTATGGTTACTGTTTTTCTTCAGAATTTTATCCTGTACAATATTTTATACATTAAAAGTATTTCTGATGGAAATTGTGTTCCAGATTGGCTGTCATTGTTCCCAAGTTATTTGAATATATTTTCAATATTTCTGACCCGATATTTGAAGAAACATTTTTTTTCTTCTTTATTTTGTATTTAACAAAAAAACAGTTACATAAATTTAAAATGAGGAAAAATTAAAGAGGATAAGAATCATAAGCATGGCTTATCAACAGGGAAGAAACATTTTTAAATGTATGGCATTTGTATTTACTCCACTGCAATGATAACATTAATGACTAGCCTTGAAAGCATATACAGCAAAATTAAACTCAGAAGCTTTTCTGTGTGTGTGTGTGTGTGTGTGTGTGTGTGTATGCATACATATATATATATGTATATATATGCATATACATATGTATATATATATATATGTTTGTAACAATAACAAAGAAAATCAGGCTACTAACTTGAGGGTGGAGGGCTCAAAGGAAGAGTTGAAAAGGATAGCTAGGAGGGACCAGAGGAAAGAAAGAAATTAATATGAGTCTATTTCAATTTAAAATATATTATTCTTAAAAGTCCTGGTATTTTTTTAACTACTCCCTCCAAGATTATAACATCTAGACAATTTCTAAATATAAATTAACTTTTGCTAAGAATTAAACAATTGGATTTTAAAATATGGTAATTTAAAAACTATTTTCTGGGTTCAGCATGTTTTAAGATAAAACCTATATGTATGGTTTGCTTTTAATGTACTATGGGCGTATATGCATAAATCAGAAGAGAACTTACATGAATAAATACTCCTGTATGATTTAGAAAATTTTATGACATCTGATGCCATGGATTAAAAAAAAATGAGCCCACACTAAAATATTGTTCTCAATCACACAGCTTCTCACTAGCTTTATAAGATTTTAAAACCCATGAGGGGTGAAGAGAGGCACATTTTGAATTCAGTGGTGTTCAAAAGAGTGTATGAGTGCATAACAGAAGGATTTCTGGTTGATTAACAGAGCATGTCAGTTCCAAACAACAGAAGCATAGGCATGTCTGTTATTCTGCATGGATAATGCATGTCTATTTCTTTAGAATAACTTTTAATCGTTAGATTTGAAACCAAAAGGAACATGATCAGAAGTCATGAGTTTCTAGTTAGCTCAATTTGAGTGTTAATAGTAAAGTATACACACACACATATATATGTATATATATATATTATATATTCATTTCTTCTGATTATTTTGGATTTGTATAAAACATTGTTATAAAGTAGGATTTATAGAAATGGGTATATGCTATATAATCTAGGATACAGATTTTTAAAACAACAGATTAATATGCATGGACAAACAGTAAATCAGTATGTTTTATATATACAAACATAGTATGTCTCCTAATTGACAGTTTCTGAATATATAAATGGTAATCCTATAGCCTTATTTGGCTCATGTTAGTTAGAGTAACAGAAGATAAGAATAACATAAATTATGAATCTTCAAGAAATCACCTTTTAAGCTATCAATCGATAGTTTTAATAATTCAACATAATTATCAGGGATATTTTGGTTTGTAAGGCTGAGGAGGCAAAGAAGAGCACGATAATTGGTAGTGTGTGGCAATCGCTCCTGATATTAGGGAGGGGAGGAACCAAAGTTACTGGAAATAGAGGTTAGGCTACAACTTTCAAAGTTCATCTACAACAGAATATTTCCTTAATTAAGTCTCATCTACTAAAGTCTCCAGAAGTCCCTGACAGTGCCAGGAGGTAGCCCCAAAAGTTTAAATTGGAGCTTTGAGAGGATTACACACATATAAATAATAACAAAGAAGGTGTATACTATTACAATTGATTGAGTAAGAAAACTTTGGCAAAGGAACTCTGAGCAATTTTCATATGCAATTCCTATTCATTTGAATATATTTCATCTTGTGACTTTTTTTCTTTTTATGCCAGAGGTATATATACATTTTAAAAAAGTCCTTGTAAAGTCTATCTTTTCCCATTTATAATCTGAGAGGAAGCAGAAATTATCCACATGCATTTCTTTAAACTTAGAAAAGAATAAGTACTTCCCCATCCCAAGTATTAGTACTGACAAACAAAAAGTACAGAAAATATCAGTACATTTTCAAAGAAATAACATGTCTGTGTATGTGTGTGTGTGTGGTGGTAGTAGTGGGGTGATAGTTTCAGGGATAACGGCAGATACATAAAGTAGATGCTACATGTTCAGATTTATTTCCCTTGGATATGAAACTTTTTAAAATTCTAGGCAAGGTATCTCTTTCTTTGTTTTATTTTTATCAAAACTGGCTCAGGTGTTCCTCTGGAGGGAATGGGCTCCAAGGTGCCAGTTCAAGGTGTTTCAGATCCCAAGTTGTTCAGTGGTTGTGGTTTGCAGCTTGGGAATGCTTTGCTTTTGTTTAAAGTCCACTAATGAGTGAGTACATGCCCTGCTTACCTTTCTGGGTTTGTGATATCTCACTCAGGAAGATATTCTTATTGTTTAGTTGTGGTGACATGGATTCTTCTCATCTACTTAGTTTAAGTGTAAATTCAACAATGAAGTTAGACTCTCTAGGGACAAAAAAAAGAAGGTCATTGCAAGAAGCATTTGAGTTGTCTTTGTCTTGAAGAACTAACTTCCTGTTTGTTTTGTTTTTACTTATAGTAAAGCCCAAATAATTTTATTTTAAAATTGCTATTTGGCTTAAAGATCTGTTCAATTTTTATTTTTTATAGTCTATAACAATAAAATCAAATGTATTAATGAGGTAACATGTTTGTTTTTTTAGCATAATAATTAAATGGCTAAAAATTTAACACTGTAGGGTATAAAAATCTTCAATTAATTTTAGTGTTGATATATATACACATATGTATAAATATAATATCCTATTACACACACATAGACATATGGCTGCAACACATAGAATTATAATGATCCCCTAAGAAACAGAAAACTAACAAGAATCATGATTTTTGGCCCCAGATATTGGAATGTGTCCTTGAGGAAATGCTTAGGAGATCAAAATGTCTCCCCAATATTTTTGATGCCATTTTTCCTGGTTACTTCCAAGAACATAGTACCTAATTGCTAAAGACCACATAAAGGTCATACACTGTATTTGACCCTACTAGAAATGACCTGAAAAACCTCTGTCTTCATGACTAGCTCTCATAGTATCAGAATGAGCTGTGCAAGCTGTAAATGGAGAAATAAGACCAGCAGTCATACCAGTTGGTGTTGCTTACAAACTTAAAAAAAAATTAGCTGGTTAGTCAAGATATCCACAGTGGTGCAACTCCAATACTTTTATGTGGGTGACAAACAGCAGCTGTCTAATTAGAATTATGACCCACTCATAGCTGCTGCTGTAAGCCTAGCCATCTATCGGTGGCGGGAGATACCATAGATTCAACAGTAGAATCACTTTCTGTCATTTCCCAAAACAATACAGTTTCTAACTGTATTCTAAATATGTATCTTTCCATATGTCAGTAAGTGTATTCACCCGTATCTTAAATGCAGATTTTGCAAAAATATAGAGATTTAGATATTTATATCATGGCATAAAGTAGCAAATACGTCATTGTAGATACCCAATCCTAATTTTAAAAACGTGTTTTTTGTCCTAACCCAGTTTTTCCAATTAGTATTGTCCATTGTATATGGGTATAGGGCCAACCTTCAAGCACTGCAATACTTTGTGTAGCTGAAGAATAAGATTTATTGTGAGTAAGTTTTTTGGCATATAGTACAGAAAGGGTATTCCAAAAATGTTACTTTGTTTAATTTTCTAAATAATCCTGGAATGTAAGTAGTTGTTATCTAAGCTACCTTACGTCAATGCCTATGACATTAGGTACACTGCTTCAAACAAGGCACCTGGCTATGCCTGTGTTGAACTAATAGCACAAGCAAGAAAAAGAACTAGTGTTTTCTTCCTGGGATTCCATCTAGGCTTGCTGGTTTATATTGACATCATAAATTCTCGATGGAAGTAATTTTGAAAGGTCACCTAATCCATTCACCCTGCCTTAAACTTTCCTGACAGATGGGGAGACACCTTAATTCTTTACCTCTTCAAAGGAAAGTGCAGCTTCCTTCTATCCCTTATTCTTGGATTTAACAACCCCCACTACAGGAAATCTCATTTTTATACTATAAATCCTACTCGATGTTGTTTAAGCTCATTGCTCTTCCTCAGTTTCTTGAGGACATGTTGTGATGTCTAAATAACTGAATTTTCTATACTTAAATATAGATGCCAAAATGTCAATTTTTTTCACAAAACCAATAGTTCATGTTTTAAGTTTATAAAAATTGAAAACATTTACTTTTTACCAGTATGGTTTTCCTGCATGATCTTCTTGATGTTAAAGTTTTTTCTAGATATTTTTGTTTTAAATTTTAAGTATGGAACTTGGACAAGTGAGATGCAAAGATCTTGGATTTGCCTGGTTTTTTAGGACACTTTTGTTTAAGCATCATTAAAAATATATCACTGCCCTTCATGAATATTTTGAATAATGTAAAAGCATGGTATTGTTTGTAATTTTCTTTTTGTGATTTTATTCCAATTATTTGACTTTTTTTGAATGGTTTTATGAAATGAGTACAAAAGCATTCACTCTTCCTGCTTAGGAAGGCTTCCAACACACGCTCTTCATCTCCTGGACAATTATTGGTTAAAGTTGTTTTTAGCAAGTCCACTTTCTCTCTTGCCCCCTGCTTGTCATATGCTTAATTGATTCATATTGTGTATCTCTTATATACTCATTTCTTCTCAGTTTTGCTACTGTGATTTTAAATAATATTAGGTAATGAAGACTTCTGAAAATCATGTTAAAAATAAGGAAACAATGGCTTCCTAGACAAATGTTTCCCATAGTTATTTTCTGAATGTTTACCTCATTCTTAATACACTTTACTCCATTAAAAATTTCAAAGCATTGCTAGATTTTTATCCACATGATTATTGGCTCTAAATATGATTTGTAATTTTGTAGTTTTACTTGAAAATAGTAGAAACACACTTTGTAAGTTGATTGAAGAGTTGTTTTTTTTTTTGTTTTTTTTTTTGAGAGGATACACAGCAAGATGGCATTTGCTATCAATGAATTAACAGTTGTACTATAGCTAAAACATTTCTTCTCTTGCGTTAATTTCATAAATGTCTAAAACCATATCTTTTAAATCTTAAACTTAGTGGAATTTTAATGAGTATGTGTCTACTTAGAAAGTACTTGATATTTTATTTTTAAGAGGTAGAAAGCTTTTAAGAAGTTATAGAAGAACACTATAAAAACATTATTTTCAAGACATAACATGACTGTTGTATACATGAATGCATGGTGACTATGGACACATGCACAAAAATCTGCAAAATAGCAATCCAACCAAAATTACAGCAAAGATGTTGGAGGAACTCATGAAGTCTCAGTCTTACCAGAGAAGCCTTTGGCACTTGATAGTTATTGGGGGGGATATTAAGAGCTCAGTTTCTTTCTACTGCTGTGATTAGCACCAAAACTAAAAGCAACCTATATAGTAAATTCTTTATTTCATTATACAGTTGCAGATCACAAACCATCTTTGGAAGAAGTCAGGGCAGGAACCTACTCAAGGAAGAGACTTAAAGACAAGAAGGAGGAGCAGAAATCATAGAGGAATGCTGCTTATTGATTTGCATTTTTGTTCATGTTCAGCTAATTTTTTTTATATGTTCCAAGCCAATTTGTATGAGGATAAGCATTAACCACAGAACTCATCTATATTAAACATCAATCTAGATAATCTCTCCCATTTATAGTCATGGATCAATTTATTTGGGAAATTCTCCAAATGAGACTTCACTCAGCAATTCTAAACTGTGTAAAGGTAATAGCTAAAGCTAGGACAGTTAAATGTTGTTGTTTCTTTTTTTCAAGTATGACCCCTGGTGACATGCTCACGGCCTCTGTTGGCATGGGCCCTGGTAACATGCTCATGCACTAGTGCATGGCCCTATTCACATCCATGTATTGACATGCTAAGTTGTCTCTGGAATTTGACAAAAGAACTTTGTTTTTTTTTTTTTTGAGATTTAGAGGAAAAATTTAGGGTAGTCTGTGAGACATGGGGATTAAAGGAGTGGCAAGTAGATTTGATCAAACACATTATGCAATTATCAAACAATAAATAAAAACTATACACCATGGAAGATTATCTGAGGAATGCAGTTTGAAGATGAGAACTCATTTGGCAGTAAGACAAAACCCATTCTGCAAATACATGTACTCTCAATAACTCAGGTGACCTGCCATATCCAGAACCTCTGAAGACATCATGATAGATTGTGAGAAAACTAAAATATTCAACTAGCATTATCTAAATATGTTTAAGTTTATTCCTGTGAAGTTGACATGTTAACTAAATAAGAGATAACAAAACAACTTAATATGCATACCAGTGAATTCAACAAGTCTTAAAAAAGAATTGGTGGTTAGTTGAGACAAAACAGAAAATAATTTCAGTTTTTTTGTTCCTTGAAGATGAAGTCTATTTTGCCTGGGTCAGCATACTAATAATCTTCAATTATTTGAAACCATATTATTTGTAAATTTATTTTATGCAACAGTATTTTAATATTCAAATACTCTATAGTTCCAGAAAATACTGGGCTTAAATATATAATCATGTTTATATAAAGTTTTGTAAAAATAACAAAGAAAGAAAAGATAATTTAAAAGACTATCAAAATGTTCAGAAAACTACATAAAATTTTACCTTATCAACATTATAAAGCTTTGCCTGTAGCTTTATATTAGCAAGAATAAGACTTAATTAGATTTTTATTTATTGATAGAATGACTAAATTACAAATATACCTGTACAAAAATAAAGGGAGAAATGTTAATCATGGTAAATATTTATTTGCATACTATAAACATATAATTTGGGGATATTGAACCATTTCAATTAGTACATTTACCATAAATATTCATTAGTAAATTTCATTTAGGCAAATATGATATTTAAGTTAAGGACATCTATCTTACTAGAGCCTCGCCTTGCTCAGTCAGCATCAGAGAAGCTTTCTCCTATATCAGAAGTGAACAAATACAGCACCCTTTCAGCCAATAAAAGACAGAGTGAAAAACCTTGGAGCACTCAGCCTTAAATTTCTCCATCAAATCAATCCCCTTGCAGCTCATGGTACTTTTTGGAAAAAGGAGAAAAAACAGAACATAAAAAAACAGAGGGAATGGGAGACGTCAAAGAATCAAGTATTTTCAGATATAACAGGGCCGTTACACATATGAACTCATAGAGAATGTGCAGCATACATAGAGCCTGGACAGATTTGTATCAAATGGTGTACTAGAGCTGAAAGAAATAGACACAAACCTCTACCACTAAACTAAATATCAGATAGGTTTTCTTTATTTTTTTCAATTTCTAGTTATTTCCATAAAATTATTGAGAAGACTAGAGTTTGGACCTTAGTGTTTCCTTGAAGGGCCCTGGAATCTTGCAATCCTTTTGCCACAGCCCCCGGAATGCTGGGACTACAACTGTGTACTACCAAACTCTGTCAGAGAACTACATTTACATGGAAGCATAAATTCAAAGGAATTTTCTCTCATTTTATGTAATTTGAATTGTATTTTTTGGGTATGAATTATACTATTTGTTACCACATTATAATTGCATATAAAGAAAGCCTTTACTTTAGTTCATATCTTTAACTATCATTAATAATTACAGCGTTCTTTTGTGGCAATTTAACAACATTTAACTTATCAATGGAATTTGTCTGATTAAGATTCATTGAATATAATTTTAATATGAAAATCAAATTTATACCATGTTTATTAGCATTGTTTAATTATAGTGAAAGGTTAATCAGAAGTAACTGACATTTTGAGTGTGTGCAGATAGGGATTTGAGAGGCACAGACTTCATTTATGTTAAGGGAACACTCTACCATCATATCAAAACACTAGCCATGAATGACTATCAAGATGAAAGGCTCAGTGATGGAAACAGTTACAGACAAGGCAACGGAGCCCATTATTTTTCAAAGGAGAATAAGTAGATATCAACATAGAATAAGCACTGACAGATTGATTACATTGGAAAGGTACAATGAATGAAAGGCCAAAGGTTCATATTCATTCATATTTTTCAGTTAAACCATGACACAAAGCCTATGACTTATCAGGAAGCGATCAGCAAAAGGAAAAATGCTATTTTAATATATTTCACTGAGTTAAAATGATGTTAACATTATGCTCACCTAATTTTATCTTGCAAGAAATCAGGAAATTTTAGAGAAATGTAATTCATGCCATTGTTACACACATGCGCGCGCGCGCGCGCACACACACACACACACACACACACACAAATAGATTCTATATGGGAGAATTTATACAAAAAAGAAAAGAAATGGATTTTCTTATGTATTTCTAAAGTGTTGGTTTGGTTCATTTGTTTATGAAATCATTTTTAAAATTGGAAGGAAATATAAAACAAAGAGCGGAGGAAATTTTCTTATTTAATCTGTATCTCCATTTCTTCTATTGGTGGAATGAGGAGGACATTTCTGCAGAGTTGGTCATGTTGGCAATTCATAGAAAAAAGTTATTCTGGTATTTTCTTTATTTTGAAGACAATAACATAAAAATATTTATACTCTATGTGAGTTTAATCTACAAGATAAAGATAACCTTATAGCTAGCTCTTTATGTTAATCAAACCTAGGATAAATCTATGTAACAGCAGCTAAGAATTATAACTAAATCAAATTCAAGTTTTCTTAGAAATTCATTTTTCCATATGCCATATCTATCATTTGTATTGTGTGGATATTTATAGTAGTCACATATTTCTATTTCCATGAATATAGAAAAATATAAAACAAGTAAAAGACTTTCCATAGATGTAAATCAATATTTTGGCAAAAATATAATTTGTAAGCTTCTCTCCATTTTTATTCAAACCTCAGTCTAATAGCTCTTCAATGTTTCCAACATTAGATAAATCCTCTATAACTAAATCTACTTTTGAAACCAAACTTATGTCTGGTTTTGATTTGTTAACCCTAAATATTAGGAAAACACATTTTACTTCCTTTTGCTAGGGCTTTAACCACAAGCATGCTTTCTCTAGTCTGTGATCCTGAAATATAAAACAGATTCTTTTCCTGAAGGAGGAAATACAGCATGGAATAAAATTAAGGCAACATGGTCTGGTTCTATCAACTATGTATGAGAAGGTCACATTGCCCCGAAAGATGCCTCAATTCAATGCTTTCCCTCACTCTTTTGTTTTTCTTAAATATTAAATGTAGTTTGTTTGTGATGGCCATTTAAATACTGTTCCTGTAACTATTCTCAATTGTATTAATAAATACATCTATTTTGCAAATAAATGAAAATGAAAAATAGCATTTCACTTCTATTATAACAAGTCCCAGCTTACAGTATTTCTTTATATGATAATATTACTGATAAAAAGATCCTGCACTTTTGAATAGTCATGGCCTCCTAAATCTAACTAAACCTAGAATCTCCTAACCAACATGACATATACCAAAACCATTTTTTTTGTTTTATACCATTATTGAGTCCTAATTTTGTTGTACAGCTAAAGTTTTAACTCTGTTCATATTAAATATCCTTATGATGAAATGCAGGAGTATGACTGTTTGATAGAAACTGAGTATAGAACTCCCAAGAGACATGTGGCCTATAGAAGCCTGCATATTAGATTCTTTGTGTATATCTGTGGAAAGCTCCATATCTAGATTTGTTTCAATAATCTTTTAACTTTTAGACAAATACCATATATTAATATGATATTGCTTGTGTAGATAATACATTATATAAAGTAAATTTATCTTTTAAATAAACTCATGGTTCTTTGTGCCACTTAATAGGAACATAAGCCTGTATTGATAGCATTCTCAAAGAAGTTATATATCATTTCAATTTATAAAGGATTCACGTGGGAAATAGAATCATGCTAGACATGTGAAATGTGGTATTCATTTAGTATTATAGTATTTAAAGAAAAACTATGATTTTTTTTATAATGGATATATTTAATTTTGAAAGTCTCTCTACTAAAACACACACAAAAAGAAAATGATATATTGCTTGTATGACATTAATTCTTCTAGAAATATAATGTTGAGTACATTACACATTTTTAATCATATTTTGACATAAGAATTTTTGCTTTGTTATATCTTAGGTACTTTTTTCACTGCTAGGGATGAATAACAAGCTCGTTTGTATGAAAGACAGACACTACCAAATCTATGCACTGCTACTGTGTACCTATGAGCTATAGATAACAGAATGTTTTTATTTTCTGCTCCTATTTAGGCTGACATAATAGCTTTACATAAGCCTTGATGATTCTATTTTTTTTTTTTTGGTTACTTTATTCAGGTGTCCACTCTTCATACCTACACCTCGGCAGGAGCTAAGGAGGTCAACAGTATTACCTACTTGGATTTCCCATCAGTAGCTGATCAATGTAATTTTTCTGGATCACGGAGGCACTGTTTGCTTGATTGGCAAGGGAAGGCTTTCTCACCATGTTCGTACATGCTGTTAGCTTTGTTTGTCCATTTTATGGGATTAAGCTCCATTATGGGGATTTTCAGGTCACCCACAGTTAAATGTTATTCTAGCTGATGGCCACTTTGATCAGCTCAACTCATGAAATTTCTTTGAAGATTGCTTGTTCCCTTTCAAAAGATTTCTCAGGAAGAATAATTTAAAATTAAGACATCAAAGAAAAAAATAATGCACACAGGCCAATTAATATGTTCACCAACATGGCATGTCCCCAGTATTCTCTCTTTTATCCTGACCCATGTAGTTAATTTAGCCGACATGTATTTTTATGTGACTGAGGGGAAAATAAGAGGAATAAAGAAATGTACTACTTTTAGACTGCCTTTGTATGTGACTAAGAAAGTATCTTCAGCATACTTTAGCGAAATAAGAAAACTGCATTGAATATTGTATTCTTGATACTGAAATATGACATTATTCTGTAATTTATTGGATAGTACAGACATGTTTACAATTAATTTAGCTATGAAATGGAGAAATATAGATCATAGAACTGAGATAACATTTTTATATTAACACTATAGATGTTTGAAGATGAGAAATACCCCAAGATTTGGTACTTAAAAGATTTTGTTTATTTGTTAAAGATATATGATTTGATATCACTATTTTAATTGTTGGTATTTCCATCAGAAAATTAAGCATATAATTAACTGAACAAATGTTACACTAGGTATACACTAAATTTTAAACTTTCTAATAGTCACCCTAAATAAAAATAGAATATTAATTTAAGGATTTTGGGCAAGTAGATTGATTTGATTTTTCTCTGCTTTTAAGACAGCTGTTAATATTATTTATTTCCTTAAAGACAACACATCTTCCAAATTGTAATTAGATATATTACTCATTTTACACTCTTTAAGTATATTAGACTTTTTATTCATTAAATAATAGCTCAAGTTATCAAACACCTAGAGGACACTAATAGTCTTTCTAATAGTCTTTCAGTGAGTTTCAAATACATTCCCACTTAAAACACACATCTAATGAATTCCACACCTTTGTTTCTGAATGGCATTTTATGTATCTGGGTCCCCAAGCTATTTCAAGTCTGGAGATTATAATGCAGCAATTAAAGCAAGGTTTGTAATACTGCGCTCATTATTTGAACTAAAATTCTTCTCCTGAAATTGACAGACAATGTTTAATGCAAGACATTTAAAGAACATTTGCTTTGACAAGGGGAAACCACACAGTGGGTCATATTACTTTCAAAGATTAAAGACTGAAAAATGTTAGAGGCACTCAAGAAACTTCCTTATTACAGAAAAGAAGACAGGAGACTTATATAGAGCTTTCAAAAAAAACTTCACTGTTAAAGTATTGTGTGTAGAAAGAGCTTAACTCATAGGACTGCCAGCATGAAGCTGCCACTATGTTAACCATGCTATTTTCCAGGCCTTCTACTACATTTCAATGTCAAATAAGAAGAAGGACAAGTGAGTGGCAAACTAGTGATTGAAAATATTCAGAAGATGTCTGTTCATACATTATTTTTGATATTCTTAATAAAAGGGAAACATGAAAACCATTATAAATACAGTTGTAGTATAATTAAGCTTCTCATATCGAAATTAAAAATTTATTATGTAATTCTATGGAGACAGTTTCAATACTTGAGTGTTCAATGGATTGAAATCCATACCTTATTGCCTTTGTTAAACAACCTATGACTTTCTACTCAGTATTCTCTTCATTTCACAATGTCCTGTGCTCAAACTGTATAGTGTCTTCAGCAATATCTTAGTATATTACTATAAAATTTTGGTGGACAACCAAGAGCAACAGTTCTAGCCTGCATTCCTTTTAGTGTGTAAAATATACCTGATCAACAGTCAATGGGAATTTGACAATGGGCATTTGGCGCTAAGGTTTTTATTTGGCAACCAATGACTTCTTCAAGGAATGTTATACTCTGTGTAGGGTAACCTCACTTAAATTCTTTTGTAAAAGGCTTATAAAATAATGTTTCCAAGTGGCGTTTTCGCAAGTCTTTAAGTTGTTCTTGGACAACTCCTTTTTGCTGGCTAGTTTTCATAGTGAAATTGGTGTTACATATGTTTCTGGGGAAAACAATTCCAATAGCTGTACCTAGTTACAAGCCTTGTGAACTACAAATAATGAGCAGCAAGGCAAAATATGCCTGTGTGTGCAGTAATAAAACACATGCTAAAGGGTTAACCAGCAGCTTTTGTGATGAATTTAATATCTGCAGAAGGAAGAAACACATGCCTAATATTGTAAATCTGTCCCAAATCTCAAGAATGAGGAGCTCTTTAGCTCCAGGTATCATTCTATTAGTATCTCTCCACCAAGTAGACATAATTTCAAAGTACTTTCTTAATTTATGTTTCTATATTGATCGATTAGGATAATTCTCAGTACTCATCAGAAAAGTTTCTTTCTGTACTGGGTGAAGATTAATTTTGAAGCACAGTTTGCCTGTGTGCACAAAAGCAGTGTGAGCAGAGGGTTCAACTACAAGTAGGACATCCATAACATCTCTTCTTCCCAGGCCTCATGGGTGACCATAGACCAGGACATAAGTATCATAAAATCCAGAAGGAATGGGGGACTTGATGTTAACAGTATTTTCTAGACATGACAGGATTGCTACTGGCATGAACTCACAGCAACTCCAGATGGCTGCACTGTACTTGGGTGAGATTATGCCAGCCATAATTCTAACATGGAGGCAGGAGGGACTCACCAATCTTCACCAATGAAAAGCCATGAGAAGGGGATAATTCCTAGGAGTGGGAAAGCCAGTATTATTTAAGGTTGTTTCCCCTAGAGAAATAAAGTGAATGAACCCTCTCTGTAATGTCTCTGAGAGATGTAGTTGAAAGAAGAACATAAAAACAAAGATCCAGAATATTTGTAGGTACAGTGTAGGGGTGATAATGATCAGAAACCTTTGTACACACATATGATATTCTATAAGATTAAAAAAAGAACAAGTTGACAAGATAAAGATGATTAGGAAACAGGATTCACTGTGTATCATCACACAAGAAGGCCAACAGTGTAGTAAATCTCAGTGTTACTTCTGCACTTATAATTTTAGTGAGCAGTAAGTGTCAAAAAGATAGGTCAAAATGCAACAGATTTCTAAAAACACATCTGAAGTAATGTTCTGGAGAAGAATGTGGTAGAGGATTAAGAATGAACAGTTAGTTAAAAATAAAGTAATTATACCACATTTTAAAATTTTATAATTCTCCATATGAGAAACATCTTCAATATTTAACTCATTTACAATAGCAAATACTTTATCTATTTTAAATGATGAGTAGAAGCTACACGCATCTATGCTTCTCAACTCTCAGCTTGGATATTAACCCTCTAAGACACTAGAATGCAGATGGAGATGAATGGAACATCATTGGCATGGTAGTAATTATATCTAACCATAATATTGCTTACTGTTTGCTTCATATCAACTATGACAACACATTATCACAACAGTTCTGAAAGACTATTGTTATCTTGATTTGAAGAGGAGAAACCAAAATCAAGACTATTTAATTTTCATAAAGAGATTCTGTTCATAAAGGACAATGAAAAGTTACTCCAGTCATTTTAAATCAGTATGTTATATAAGAAGAGCTACAATTTTCTGTTATTCTTAAAACCATTCCCTCAATACTTTTTCTCTCGTGTTATGATCAACCTATTTAAGCTGAACCTATTTATGTTGTGGCAGAAATCTACAGTGATGGTCTGACAGTGAGATAACTGAATGTTACACACGCAATTAGCTGGAAGGAAGACTTTGCATTTGGAGCAGGATATGAACCACTGATTATTGTTGAGATTCAAATTACTTGAATTTCAGATGTTTTATAAGTAGATTTGATTTGGCTTCATATTTTCTTTTAAAACTCTTCATATTTGTACGTATGTTTCTTCCAAATTTCTAAAAGTGCTAATTTTTGAAGACACATCAAAAATGCTTAAAATGTACCCTATTCATTAAACTCCAAGTTGCAGTGACAAGGTACTTTACTTTGCTGTTGTACATCTTTTTATGATGAAATCAGCAGGTAACTTTGCTTTTTGTCATATAGCTATATTACATGTTGCAACTATTTTTTTTATTAAATCACTTTCCATTATTTGAAATTTGTCATTCAGAAAAAAGTAGTAATTTTTATGAGGCTACAATTTTATGTATTTTTTTACTTAAAAACATGAAAAAATAGTTTTATTCCTCTTTGACTTTCAGAACTCCTTATAATATGGACAGGCTATACAAGAAATAATATGTAAAATATAGGTATTAATTTCAGTCTAAGTCAAAGGAGATGCCCTAGTGTGATTTTATTTCTTTTTGGATAAAATAGTTTCTCAAAATATTTCCTCAGAACATCCTAAACAAAGGTAACCTTGTCCATCTGATTACCCCATAATGCATTGCCATAAGGTAGAGTTTCTATTTCAAGGACAACTGGGTAGGAGTATGTCAAGAAAAGTAATATCTTAATTCCCTCTGCTCAGATTTTTACTCTACTCTTAGTGTATATGTGTGTGTGTGTGTGTGTGAGTGTGTGCATGTATATGTTAGGTTTCTTCTTGTTACCAAGCTGCTGCTCAGGAATTGTAGATTTTCTTATCTTGAGCAAATTTTTAAATGATATTAAGTGGTTTACAAAAATATCTGTAAACGTGTAAATGAAGCGTAGACTTTCAGGTGTTTGAACAGCTAAACTATGTGAGTATGAACAGGTAAGAACTTTGTGTTATATAACAATTTCAAAAATTTCTTGCCAATCTTTGATCTGATTGATGTGGATGATAGAACATTAATAGTATCAATACTGTATATTTTTAGTTTGCTGTAACAGAAATACAGTCAACTAGTACAAGCTAGAGAATATATTCTTGAAAATTATATGGAATTTATGTTATTCAAAAATAATGAGATAAAAGTTTTGAGCTTAACCAAATCAGTAGATACCAAAATTTGATGTCATAGAGACTGATTCAAAGTGAAGATGTTAGCTAGTGTCTCATTCTCTACAAGATTATGTATACAATCAAACATGGGTGAAATTATGAGTCACTTTTAAATTTTGGTGCTCCTGAAAAGTAGGGCTAGGTTCTGACAATATTTACTTATTCCCAAATGAAACTCAAATAACACTAACCATAAAACTTAATCATAAAACAAAAAAAAAGCAGAAAGCAAAGCATTTCTAAGCTGTAAACCTCAACCACTGAACAGCTTGGATTCTGAAATACCTTGGACCAGCACCTTGGAGCCCATTCCCTCCAGAGGAACAACTGACCTAGTCTTGATGTTGGAGTGAGGAAAGCAGATCTGCCTGGAGTGGATGATGAACTAAGCCACCTTGGGACCTTGGACCCTCCTGGCCTTGCTGGTGAGGAGATAAAGTGATGTGGAGAAGAGAAAGTGATTGGAAGGGGCAGGAGGGGGAAGGGAGTTTGAACAAGGGGATACATGGATAAAATATATGACTTTATTCATAATAAAAATTATAGATTTCAACAGTTTTACATATATATATATATACATGTATATGTATATATATAGTAAGACATGCATCCTAAAGCAATCTTGTAGAAACCATGATTAAATGAAGAAATTACTTCACATTAAGTCTTAATGTTCTCTTCCAGAATTCAAAGAGGTACTGGAAAAGGATAAAACAAATCATTGGAAAAGACAATAGAATCCAGAAATATACTCTACTTTAAAATGTACATCTTATTTTTAAGCATATAATTAACAAATGATTCACCAATGCTATTCTGGACAATTAACCCTGAGAAATTAAACTGAGCTTTATATAAAACTTAAATATCAATGTTAAAAAGTTAACAATATTTTTCTAGTCTTTTTATAACTACTTGTTTGTTAATACTTATTTATTCATTTTTAATATTTTGTTTTCTTAAATGTGTTCTTGGAGACTATCATGTTCATATATATTATACTATGGTCTATGGTCTTCTTCACTCCTCCATTTCCACCTTTTAACTGTTGCTGGATCTCCAAACATGTTTGTGAAAACCCATTGTGCAGTGGCTCACAGAATTATAAAGTCACTGAACACTGGGAGTCTAAGAATGTGCTCCCATTGTTATGTGATACTTGACTCTACATATACAAAACTTCACATTTGGAAAGTCACAAAACTATGTGAAAACATGTTGTGTACCTTCTTTATAGAAGCCCTTGATATTTTATTACTATTCTTATATTTTTCTAATATATGTTTGTTTATAGGTCAGGAAAGACAGTTACAATGAAAGATAGAAGCTCAGAGGCAGCTGAGATGAATTCTCTGAGATCTTGTAATCAGAATGACAATGATGTATAAGTCCACAGGTGAGAATAAAATAGAGCAATGCATATGGAATCTCTTTATCCCCTCAGCATGACCACAATTGCTGAATTGAGGCCATTTAGGAATATCAGAGTGAAGCACTCACCTTTATCAGAGAAAACAAGCAAAGGAAAATGACTTTTTTTTTGGTTTTCTTTTATTGGCTATATGGTGCTGTATTTCTGTGAATAAATTTTCTATAGAGACAGAGATACCTTTTAATGAAGTTCACTTTTAAGTCTAATTAGTCAAAATCAGCAACCTAGAAAAAATAAATCCCTAATTGTTTTATGAATACTATCAAGCAACATTTTTGATATTCTTTCCTTTTCCTGTCTCTGACTCTATGTCTTTCTATTTCTGTCCTTTCATCCACCCCTCCAAATTAACATGCTTATTATTATATGACATATATACTCTGCATACACTTTATATTACTTAGTTGGGTTAAATGATATGTAAAGCATGAATTTACAAATAAAAAATACAATTTATAAACTGAGTAAGATAGTGATTCTCTATAGAAATATATGTGTAAGGTGTTCCATTCAAAGTTATATGTGTATCGAAGTTATCAATAATTTTAATTAGTTTCTAAAATGATAACAATTAAGTTAATTAGTAGTTGTATAATATGTTGTTTTGTCACATAGTTATATTTCCAACTATAAATGGCTTTCTTCTTCAACTTAATTTAAAAATATTTAGCAGCATATTTATATGTAAAAACAAAATTTAAATAAAAATTATTTACATGCACTATTTGAATAATTTTATAATTCTCTGGTTTGAAAATAAATTGAAATTAATATGCAGACAATTTCAGTCAAGGGACCTAAAAAAATTATCATAGCATAAACACAATTGTGTAGTGTTCAGAATAAGTAGAATCAAAATAATATGAGATGCACTGAGAGACTCTGGTTCCTCCAGAATACACAAATCTTGTGTAATACATAATATAATATTTTTAAAAACATAGATAGGAGAAACTTAGTAATTATACAATGGAAAGCTAAACACTGAAAATAGTTCGGGACACTCTCACACATATATATTTGCTGTTAGACTATTCTCTTGTATACTGTAAATACTTGCCACTGTACATATTAGGTTAATAAAATGCTGATTGGTCAAAGGCTAGGTTTACAGAAACTACAGCTGGAATGATCAAAGGGAATTCTGATGAAAGAAAGAGCAGAGCAGATGCCAACGAGATGCAGAGGAAGCAGGCTGAGAGTGTCATATTGAAGAAAAGGCATCAAGCCATGTGGGTAAACATAAATAGAAATATGAATTACTTAAAGTATAGCAAGTAATAAACCTGAATTATAGGCCAAACAGATTATAATTAATATAAGACTTTGTGTGATTATTTGTGACTATGTGGCTGTGGGACTGGCCTGGCGGGACACTGAAACTTCTGGCTACATATATTAATGAGAAATTATAGCATAAATTCTGCATTTGCAAAAACTAAATGTCTGTTTCCAAATATCTTAGGTTTAGAAAAAAACAATAAAACTGAAACATCTAACAAATCAGACAATTCAGGTTTCTTATTCACAGAAAGGCTACAAAAATAAACAAAAGCAGGGATCTATGGCTAATTTTCTATGAAAAGTTAAGGAAGCTAGCCACAGTGAATGCAATCACCTCAGTGTGTCCAGTGACCACTGCATCATAGAGATCCTGTGGTACTCCATTACTGCTTTATATGTTTGGTGTCTCTTAAATTGCTGACTTCAGTCACTGTTGAGTGTCTTGTACCATGACGATTGAAGACATGATTTGGAACTTTTTGCACCTTTCTTATCTCAGCACATTATGTTTTGCCAAATGCACAGTTTTTTATAGAGTCTTTTTTAACAGGAAATCCCACCCTAAGTCTGGATAGCATGTTCTACTTTTGTGCCAGATTAAAAGGCATAGAGGAAAGAGTAACTCAGTCGACATTCTGTAAATTAATTCAATAAATCATCTTTTAATATACATATTCAATCTATCACATCTGTTCCTTTAGACACTGTGATTAGCATTGATTATAATACCAGGAATTGCATTTATTACCAAGATACTGATGTGAAGAACCTCAACTCAACATGGTAAATTTTGGAAGAAATTTGTAGCCTCTAAACTAAGATAGTTGTTGAATATTGTAAGGAAAAATTATTATTAAGTCATTAAAGTAGGGGCGTAGGAGATTGTAATAATGTGAGCAATAAGTAGAATGGAATTCCAGATTTCAAGGTATGAGGTTTCTGAGAACAATCTAAGCAACTGGAGTAGAGATTCCACTCTAATAATATGATGAATAATATGACTGTTTGCTATCTCTGTCCCTGGAAATAGCATGCCTCTGAATTTTAAAAACTACTGTCCAAATTTTTGATAGACAAAATGTCAAGAATGCGTAATGTTGTGTCTGCAGCAAGGTGATTATTGATAATACTTACATAAATATATTATATAAAATGCAAATAGAACAGAAAGAATTATAAGACATAGAGTTTGTAGACAAAAAGAATATCAGAAACCATCATTTTGCAGGCAAGACCTGTGCTAGAAGAAATGTTGTCATTGTTCAGAGATCAGAACAATTAAAAAAAAGCTTCCTCTGCAATGGAACAGAGGGAAGGATGACACCACCATTTAAGCATCCAACTTCTGAAAGAATTCCAAGTCACTTATTTCTATAAAGTAACTGCATATATACACTATTGCTAATGTGATTCAAACAAATCCACCCAGCCTGATTGGCTTGACAATGCTACCCTAATGGTTCCAGCCTTAAAGGCACACAGAAGGCAAGAGTGAGGAGATCATGGATTCTTTCTCTGGAGTTTTATTGATTCTCTGAAGACAAGCAATGGTGTCAGAAGAGTTCGTGTGAAGGATGAGATAGAGCAAAGAGCTTGGAGAGGTTATTGTACAAAGCTGTGACAGGGAAGCCCAAATATCAGTGGAGACTCCAAATGTGAATGCTGAAGCCATGAGATATCTGCCATGGAGGGCTGTAAACAAGTAGCAGAACATGCCCCAAAGGCCATGTATAAAGTATGCAGCAGTGCTGGAGAGGATTCATCTAAGATTTTTTGATAGGTGACATACATCTACAAAATTTGAAATTTGTCCTGCCAAATTTCATCTTTGCCTTCATTCAGTAATTTCTCACTACGACCTTTGAAATGTTAAGGCCTATTTTGTGCCACTATATTTTATAACCATGTAATTTGGTTTAATTTTTTGAAGGTTACAAATAAGATGTTGCTCTAGGTCTCACAGGAGACTTTCAAGTCTTGAAGTGTTAAACTCATAACACTGAGACTTTTTTGTTAAATTATTTGTGATTTATGAGATAGAAATGGAACTTATGAAATACAGGTAGCAAAATATTATGGTTTGTATGTGAATGTCCTGTTAGCTAAGATTTTTTTATTGTTTTTGGAAAATCAATATCAAATTTTATATAAAAAATCAAAACATTCAGGATAGCTAAAAAAACAAAAAAACAATGTAGTAATAAAACTTCTCTTCTCTCTAAAATACATGTAACATGAATGATAAAATCTAAAGCTCCTCAAGTGAGGTTAGGCTTAGCTACAAATGAAGAAAGGACAATAGGTCACAGCTAAGGCCCACAGATGTACTATGGCCACCACAAATACATGAATTTGGAGAATATCCTCCTGAGCAAGGTTTCACAAATTCAGAAGGATAAGCAGGGGATATACTCACTCATTAGTGGATTAAGCAAAAACATTCTTATTTCATTGAAAGATGATGGGTGAATAAAGTGATTTAAAACACACACATAAAAATCAAAAAAAAAAAAAAAAAAGAAAAGCTTCTGGTTTGGCGAAGATATTTTAACATGTGTTACTGACTTAGCAATATCGTCTGAAGAGGCTTATGAAGTGTTGCATTGCAGGAAGAAATGTGTTGCTGGAGGAAGGCTTTGAAAGTTTAAGCCCCAACTTCCTCCATTTTACTCTTCCCCATACTTGTATTTGAGAAGTGATACCTCAATTTCAGATGCTCATCAGTATCCCCAGATACACATGAAAGGGTCTATTTAATTTGATATATATGACTAACTGGCATAAGATGTATGTTATATCCTTGAGCTGTAATCAAGATATATTTCATTCTATCTTAGATATCTACTACCACTAACTTTCCGAAAGCAATGTCTCATCCTTTGTTTCAGAAATGTAGCAATACACTTTGAAACCTTTCTAATTCATGCAGCAGATATAGCTATTTATAAAGCTTTTTCACTGTTTTACTTAGAAAATCTGGAGTGTACATTTCTTTGGCTAATAAGACCCATTTCTCATTGGCTCTGAATAACTAAGGTAGGACTGTGAGCTTCCTCTGCTATTGCCAAAAAGCTGTTCGTCATCTTTTTCCAGGGCATGTGCACTTATCTTGCCTGTCAGAACACTAACATCAGAGTGACTATTTCACAAGACAAGATTCTTCATCTAAACATCAGGTGATCTATAGCCCATCACACTCTACAGTGAATACAGAAACATTATATATTGTCATTCTAGCCAGGAAATAGTAACTAAGAGTCTGTAGAGTAGTTTTATGAAGCTAATATTTGATATAGCTATGAGTTAGGTGTAGGGTTAAGTTGCATAATACAAATTTGTATATCATCAGTCATCTTTAAAGTCTTTTCTAGATTTCATGTTCTTTATATATGATATATTAAGTAATTATGTATCTAAATATGCAGTGAAGGTATCATTTTATATGACCAAAAGATGACTATTAAGATTGACAGAAAGCTACACAAAGACTCATCCTGATTAGGAGAAAATTTTGTGAATAAAGCAACACTCTGAATCATTAACTGATGGTTACTTCTGTATTCACATCAATATGTTGCTAATTATCCTCAATAGTGTACATTCTAATGATCAAGAATGGAAAGATTATTCAACTTTTCTTGCTTACCATAATTCTGTTGTTGCAGCTGTTTCTGTCTATTACTTGGGATATTATTTATACAAATATGATACTAAGGCTGTTCGCTCTGTTTCTGAGTTCATACCTTAGCCATCAATCATTATCCTTTTTAATGATCCTGAACCTTCCCAGTGATAATCCAATCCAGGATAAAAAGTCAATTCCTGTAAAAGTGTGATATGTCTGATGTTACCCACATATATATAAAGATTAGACGCTTCTAATGTCACAAGAGGATCTCTAGAATTCCGATATTTCCTAGTACTCCCATTAATATAGCATCTCATAGAAGACAGCCAATTTCATCACCATATTATTGAAAACATTTCAGTTCATTGAGTGATAGTCATGTAGTTTTAATCAATAGCTAAATGTGTATGGAGGACAATATTTATATTTGGGCTTTTTTTATAAAGCAAGTAGTAATTCATATAGGTAACATAGATTTTCAAGTACCCCCAAATTCAAAAAATTTTGACTTCAGTTTTATTTATCTTTATAACAAATCTAATAGTTTTTGCTTGACTATAACAGATATCCATTAAATGGTTCCACATAAGTTGTGATGTATTTGGTAAACTGTGGGCTTTGTTGGAGTTAAGAACTCAAGCAAAACTAGTTATTATTTTAGTAACTACGCTTAGATTTCAGTGTTCTATATGTATAAAGTTGTTCTGTAATGGATAACTATGGCTATTTTGAGAACATGGGATTGTTGAAGGTCAAACCCTTGATACTAGTGCCAAAATTCCAGAAAACTGACTTGTTCCTGCAGAAGCATAAGGTGAATGGACTCTAGAATGTTACATGTGAAAACAAATTAATCTTGATCTTCATTTGCCAAGGCGATTGTCAATGAGGCATCAGCAAAGTCAATAATAGAATAAAATCTCCAATATAACTTACATCTGTCTCAATGAAGGTGATTATATCTAGTACCTCAGAGACTGAGAGTGAAACCTGGACATGCACCCATGTCGATTTCTATACTTGGGGGCATTATAGATTAGCCAAGCTAGACTGTTACATGGTAACTACATGCATTGTTCCACTTCTCTGTTGAATTTCTGAAAAAAATAATCTCCTTTCCTTGATTTATTATGCAGAACTACTTGTATAATATAAATCCTCGGGGCTTGATAGTTTAAGTAACAGGCAGAAATAGATAAGTCCTACTGTCCTGAGGCCAATTTTCAGCTGTGAACAGTCAAATCTCCTAGGTGACAGTGGTGCTTTCTTACAAATAGCCTAAATATCTGTGTCTGGATGAATTCAGCAAGGAGAACAATGCTGTTTTCTATATACAGGATTAATGACAATAAGAAAGAAGTGATTTCTCAATGAAAAGTAAGAAAATTATGCATTTTTTTAAAAAATTATGGTTTATTGTAAATAATGCCAACACAGCATAATCAGATGTCCAAAATGTGATGTGAATTCTGCAGAGAGAAACATGGAATAGATAAAACAATATAGAAGGAAATATCTAAGTATCCATAAAGAGATGTGGAAGAACAGAGGTATAAAGCAAAGAACAGTAAGGGAAAGTAATCAGTGTTTATAACAAGAAAATAAGTGGTTGAATGTGAAATTTGGAAGTGCTGAGTAAAAATAATTATCTTAATTTTGTAGATGTTGCTTTGATAAAAACTGAAAAAAAGTGGTTTGATGATAAGGGAGTGAGAATGTAGGACCAAAAATACAATAAGAGTATAGATCTAGAAATAAACAATAAAATTCAAAAGTGTGGATCATGGGGTAAGACTTGAGTTAGGGTGATTAGCAAAAATACAATATTCTGATGATTCCTAAAGTACATCTTATTCATAACTTCAGTAAACATTGTTAATGCTTTAATCAATATACACTAAATACATGATGACACTTTCATAGAGAGTTTGAACAAGTGTATATGTGGATAAAAATATGACTTTATTCATAAAAATGATTATCTCTTTTTTAAAAAATTCCAAACTCTTTCATTTTTCTTTCTTTAAGGGAAAGGGTAGAGGCATTTTAATACGTAAGCCTGCTGATATTTGGAAAACTTCTATCACATAGTGATGACTAAGCTATCATCACATCATAACATAAGACATTATTCATGTGTATGTGGGATGCTGCCATAAACAATTCTATTAACACTTTAATTCATAACTGTCTATAGCACTAACAATTATATACAGTTCATAACACTTTATTATTCTTTTTAGTTTTAATTTCTTTCTACTAAAATAAAAAATGACTTAAAGTGATTGAATGTAACAAAAATTATATCAGGTTATGCTAAGACCATAAAACTAAGAGGAACAAAATAATTCAACATCTACGTACACATTTCATATGCTTGTCTCAAATAGAGCAGTCCTAAGCTCATTCTATATAAACAGCCAAGTCAGATTGGCTGTGAAAACTATTATACTTTAAGCAAGCAGAAACCTCAAAATCATCATGAATGTGTTTCTTATTAACAATGCTATTTTTCAATATTAATATAAAGTTTTGCACAAATCAGGCATGCTGGTTTCTACTTTTCTATAATAGGTCAGATTAGTAGAAGTTTCTTTAAATTTTGTAGGTTTCAAGATAGCTTATAAAATCAGTGAATACTAATTAAGCATTTCTGAGTGTTAAACTTTGATGGTAATAATAAATTATTTTGTTATAAATAAAAAGAGCTAACAAAGTGCTTCTGAGCTGGTTTTTGGTGTTGCCTGCTTTTAATCTCAGCACGCAGGAGGCAGAGGCAGGTGAATCTCTGTGAGTCTGAGACAAATTGAGTTGCAGGAGTGTTGGTGTTAAGTAGAAAGACCTCAAAACTAAACAAAAGAGTACTTCTAAGGTTGGACTTGAAGTTTATAGCTAAGTGAATGGATGAATGGACCAAAAATAAAATAAAAAGATTATACAGTGTTAGGTAACCTAGATTGAGGCTCATAATGACAAACCTACATATTCTCTGCCCTCCATGATAATGATAATGTGGAGTAAACATAGAAGGCAAGAAAGTATAGAGGGACCATAGCTGAAGGTTTGGGGAAGAACAAATCAAAATTGAGACCTAAATAGCAAGGTACAGGTGATATGAAGCTGCAAAAGAAAAACCAAAACAAACAAACAAACAAAAAAATCAACATGGAGTACACTCTCATTGAGAAAAGGAAGTCAGTGCATAAGGAGGAGGTAATTATTACATCCTGGACAAAAAACTACAAGCAACTTATAATTGCTGAGAGATGGAGAATTTCTTATCTCAGAATGAACTCCTGTAATAGCTTGTACAGTACAAAGTTGTCAGCAATAATATAAACACACAAACAACTACGATGAATGCAGCTGGCCTTATTTATATCTCTGTGCAGGTGTGTGTGCTTGTGTGTGCATGTGATATGTGTGTGTACCATTAATAATCACAGAGAAGTGATTATCTATTTGAGATTTAGGGGGAATGGGAAGATTTGGAGGGAGAAAAGAGAATATGGTTTGATTTTTTTAAGGATTAAACACAAATGGCAAATTCTTAACCAAATTAAACAAAAAAATGGAAGACCTACTTCAATAAAACTTGAAATTGAGACACAAACATTATAACAGATATGAATGAAATTCCCGAAAATCATAAGGACATACATTATAAATTTGTTTTGATAAATTGAAGATTCTGCAAAAAAAAAAAACTCATGAGTTTTTAGATAGCAAAATTAAACCTAAATTCAATGAATGATTTTAACAAAGGCATACTTTGTAAGCTTGAAATACTTAAAATACTAATAAAACACTCCATACTAAAAATAAACAGCAATAATAAGAACAACCACACAAAAATATGAACTTACTACCAAATTCTACTATAATTTAAAGAACTATGACAAATACATATATTATTACATAAAACTTAAAAAAATAAACCAAGCCTTTAAAAGTTACAAAGCCAGTGAAACCTTCATATTAATCATAGTATTCTTTAAGGGTCTGGTCACAAGAGTTTAATTGTGCCCCAGTAAGCAATAGAGCAGCATGAATGGGCAGTTTTGTAAATGGGGAGATCGTAAGAGTGGGCATGATACTGAGAGGTCTGATATCTGAGTTTGATGGGGTGCATGATGTAAAAACACCAAATAATAAATACATATATGAAAAAATCTAAAAAAAAGAAGGAAAAAGAATATCAGAAAATTAAAAGTTCTCCATGTTCCTGGATTGGTAGGATCAACATAATAAAAATGGCAATTCTACCAAAGGCAATCTACAGATTCAATGCACTGCCCATCAAAATCCCAACACAATATTTTTTGGACCTTGAAAGAACAATACTCAATTTCATTTGGAATAACAGGAAAACCAGGATTGCCAAAACAATTTTACTCAACAAAAGAACCTCAGGAGGTATCACCATCCCTGACTTCAAGCTATACTA